>BCKE01000096.1:0-21478 GCA_001600495.1 Pilasporangium apinafurcum
AGTGCATATGATCAGCAAATACACCATTAGACGCGCTCACAGATGCGCAAATCCGTATATAACACTTGGTGCCCCTATCATTATTTCCAGCCTTTAGACACCCACCTGACGTATTTTTGACAATTTGTACGGTGTACTTTGTAGTTTCGCGCGCAAAAAGCACGAGCAGAAAGCTTATGTTATTGGCTATAATCCACAATAATTTTATTTAAAACGGCGTAATATTACTCGCAAAAAGTCAGAAAAACAGGGTGCCCCTATCTTTATTTCCGGGACTGTATTGCTGCATTTGTTTTCTCGAAGGTCGAAGATCGAGCCAAGTGGCAACGAAAATGGATGGAAGAGGCAATGGAGGTCGCGGCAAAGGGAAGAAAATGAAGGCGCGCAAGAAAGCCGCAGCAAAAAAACAACAAGGAAATGCGAATGCACAGAAGAAGGTTGTGGCGGAGTCAACGAAGAAGCCCACACAGATGGTCGCGACTGGTCATAATAGCGTCTCGAACTCAACTGCACCAGTTGCACCGGCATCTTCATTTCATGGTAGGACGAATCCACCAAAAAAGAGGCAAAAAAACAGTATCCAGCAGCAGCAGCAGCCATCCGCAGATGCTGCTACAGTGATTTTGAACAAACGAGCGGCAGAAAACGCTACTGGAAAGAAATTGTTGGCTTCAGTGAATACATCGAATGTGGCAACAATTCCAGCTGCTCCACAACCACCACAGCAACCAGTAACAGCAGTAGCGATGCGACGTGAAAGTGTGGAATTGCAATCGAAGTTGATACCGTCAACGAGTAAACGGAAAAGGAAGAAGAAGAAGGACAAGCCAGCAGAAACGACCAAGAGCGTACAAGAACTGCCGCGACAAGAAGTATCAGTGGAAGAAAACATTGTACCCATACCACCACAGCCAGCGACTCAAACGTCAAGTGAGCATAAAGAGAAGCAAACAGTTAGCGCCAAGCGAAAACTTTCACATATTGATAGTGAGCCATCTAAGAGCTCCGAGCCGCAGGAGAAGGTCTTGAAAATGGTTGCACCGTCTCTTCAACCAGCAGAAAATGACCAACCGCTTGCTAAGAAACCAAAACCCAGCGATGTAACTATCAGTGATGAGCAGAAGCTTCCGACTCAAAACCAACCTAAACTGGACACTGTCCATCCTCCACCTGTAACTACTGCAACGGTATATAATATCGGGAAAAATAGCTATTTACATGATTGTATTGTGATCATGAACCTGACGTTTTGTGTTGGTCGCTTTTCGTTTAGACTGAGAGTAATTCGATCGTCACACCACCAGAGAGTGTACCTAAAGTGGTTGAAGCGAGGGCGGCACCGTCAGTTTTCGATGAGGAGACCTGTCCCGTCCAGGATGTTTCAAAACTTCAAGCGCAAACGTCACTATCATTGACTACAAAGACAACGCTAAAAGTGGCAGAAGCACCTACTTTGTCTTCAAATGAACAGCCACCAAGTGAATTGCCTCAAGTATCACCAAAGGGAAATGTACGTGTGGCCGGATCGGATGTTACTACTAGTTATGAAAAGTCAGACTCTGTTCCAATTGCTTCACCGGCGCATCAGGATCTCGTGGTAGCTAAGCCAACCAATAAGGCACCGTCGACTACGTCGAATATGGTATGTAGTGTCATCACTACTACAACTCATTCACGGGCTACAGCAGAACCTGCATGTAACAACGCTAGCTCCGATGGAATAGAAGTGATACAGAAACAACATGGTTCAGTTCGAACAGCATCACCTTCTCCCGCCACCAAGATAGAAAAACGCTTGTTTACAGACGTTCTCGATGAGGAAACGAAAGAAAGCAAACTACAGGTTGTTGTCAAGCCTTCATGTGATAGTATTACAGGGTCCAGTTCTGGACAAATTGCCAACGTTGCATCAGCTATCGTGTCTCCTGCCAATAGAAAGCATAAGTTGGTACATCAATCAGGTCATAGCATTCCTGAACCACAAAGCAAACAGCAAGATGACATTGCGGCGTTCGGCAAACTGCGAGGAATTCCAGTGGATGTAGGCTCGCGTGAGTCTTATGTAGAAAAATTGTTGAAAGCTACGGAATCTATGCAGTCCTCTACTTCGACATCGATCCAAAAGGTACCTCAAGAACCACTGAAAAACGCGTGGGGTCCGTCTTTTGGAATGACAGAGATGGTGGTTAAAGAGTCATCATCACCGGGATTGCTGCTGTCAACTACTCCATTGAGCTCCTGGTTTTTATCAAAAGGAGCAGCTAATTTCATGAAGAAAGTCTCGTTCCCAAAGGAGAATGATCACAGTCGACAAAAGTTGCAATTGGCGCTTGGTACAGAGTATACCAGTGACAAAAGTGGTAAACGCGCACGTGCCACTACTCCGAGAGCAAAAGGAGTTAATTCCTCCCAGAACTGCACTAAGCAAAATGCGTTTTTGGAATCGCTTGCCGCTCAATCCCAATGGCGTTCGTGGTATGGCAAACTCGATGAAAAGGACTTGCTTGATCCTCCACTTGTGCGTGTGCCGGCAAAGTTGCTGTCCCAAGTACAAACTGAGGAAGTGAACGACATCAGCGAATGTGAGGATGTTATACAACGCGCGATTGAAATAGCAGCAGGAGAGACCAAGAAGAGTGAAATTGACGTGTTGGAAGAAGAGATCAGGTACGTTTCTTTGAGTGTGCAATGATTGTACAATTTATTGTTTCCAGCTTGACATAATTGCTTGATGTGATACTTTCATTGTGAAATGTGCAAAAGAACGGAGCGAGAACAAGGCAAAGCATTCGAGGAGCAACTATTACGAATTCTGCAAGGCCAAACGCTCTCGGGAAAGTCTTTGGAAGAAGAGTATCGTGCAGTGTTACAACGTTCATAATGTTGCTTCACTCTAATGACGCGAAACTGATATCGTAATTGCTGGCGACAACTTTTTGTCAAATATTTATTTTCCCGTATCACCAAGAAGAAGTGTCACGACAGGCTGAAGAGATGTATCAGTCGTCAGTATCATCTTGATGATGTCAATATATCCCACCGTACACACTTACTGCAATGAGCACTGTATGGAGTGAATCTCGCTGGCATCCACTGTGCCCCTTCGCTCATCGTTGGTCGTTTTGTCGAAACGTTTTCACCAAGTGATATGGCACCTGCGCGGTTATTCCCATGAACGAATGAGTGGCGTCGTCGTCGCGTGCGTCAGCAGCAGTCATTTTGGGATTTATTTTTTTTTTCCATTTTTTTCTTCAGTTTGTTAATGTATTTGTCCAAGAAATCGTGTGTGTAAGCGCATGTATAAACGTAATTATAGAAAACTGAGCGACAAGGGCAAATGTGCAACTCCACCATACTCACTCCTCTCGAGCTGCTCTGGTGGTCGAACGTGGCTTAAGCAAAGGAAAGAAACGTACTACTGCACATCTACACCGAAGGTGGACATCTCAGTCAGGAGAAAAAAAAGCAAACCAAACGCAAGAGTGAGATCATACAGGACAACTCTTTGGAATCTCCATGGACATACGTAGGTGCAAATCTTATGACGCGTGTTCACAACGTTGGCTGATTGACTTCTGGATTTTATAATGTGGGTTCGTTTTCTTTGTTCTGGTTACTAGCGCCCGAATTTGTCAATTTGCTAATCCTTGACATGGCGCGGTGACAGGTGGCGAGCCAATCACGTGGCCGACGTCATCGCCAACGCAACGACTTCATTCGTCGCAGATTCTCAGGCACTTGCTCCCATCCCCCAGAAAGAACGGGGGAGAAAGAAAAGGAATGTGTGACGACTGCAAGATGAATCTACAGTAGCTACTTACCGATTACTCTTATAGCGTAAGCAAATCTGGGAGTGGCGCCAGGATCAAGAGCCATCTCATTTTAGAATTTCCATCACTAGGAAAGAGAGAGAGAGAAAGAAAGAAACCCTTTTTAACAAAGAATGAATGTGGCAGAGCTGCTAAACCCAGCGGCAACAGACGTCTTAGAACTGCCACATGGTAGTGCAGCGGCGCATGGGTTGATGATGCTCACAAACATGTCACGCGACCAAACTCCCACTTTCTCTCGACCATCCGTCGAAGCAGTGACAATGGGATTGTCGCCGCTGTATGGACCGATGCGACCGCTGGAGATGCAGCATCGGCTCTCACCTTTGACCGAAAAACTCACGTCGACCACGTCCTGGAAGCACACGAATACGATGCCGCGCGTGATGTCGTTTATGGTACATCACACAGAAATAACAGAGAGACTCATCAACAATGTACAACAGATCGACGAGCTCTCTAACACACATGTGATGGCACCAGGAGTCACCTCGCTGACGATTCTTAAGCCTCCGAGAACTACTTCCTACGTGTCTGGTCCACCTCAGCCAGGCTGTACTGTGACAGGCTGCTTGCGGCAGGCAATCCATCAGCAGAAATGCCTTGTACATAAAGGCATGAAGCTCTGCTGCATGAAAGATTGCTTTCGCCCGGTGCAATCACGTGGATTTTGTAAATCACACGGAGGAGGTGCACGCTGCAAATACCCACAATGCAAAAAAGGCGCTATTTCCAAAGGACGGTGCCGCTCGCACGGTGGTGGTACACGGTGTGCCGTTGCGAATTGCTCGAAATGGGCGCAGCGTTATGGATGCTGCGTCCGTCATTCCAAGTCCTTTGGACGATGAACAACTGAACAAACGACAATTCAACACACAGCTCCAACAGTGAACTATTTTGTTGGGATGATTTTTTATGTATCACCCTGTAGTATGTAATAGTAGTGATGAAAATGGATCCGCGTGGAATGATGTACAATGTTGATGCATGAGTATTAAGTGAAATTAAACCTGGTAGTCATACCATTTGCCGTAGCGAAGCGGCCATTTCGCCGTCCGCGCTAGTCTTCCAGGATTGCGAAGATTCCATGACCCTTTTTCGAGATTCTGAGGAGCAACGGAGCTTTGATTGGAAGAAAATAGTAACTTATTTTCTTAAAATACCGTGGCACATTATATAAAAAAATCGTGATTTACGGTACCGGAATTCTCGTACCTGTAACATTTTGTATGATTTTCAGAATGAATTTGTTGGTCCGCCCTCCTTCACGAAGGCAAACAGCTTGAGGATACAAGTAACTTAGAACAGACCACAATCGGTTTGGGAATGTTATTGGCTACCAACCAAAATGTCGACTCCCATGTGAAATCTAGAACAGCAGGATCCAGCAAAAGTGCCAGCGCTCTCGTAGTGTTGCACAAGGAGTTTAATCATGGTCATAAAGCCCCCACAAATTAACGCTTACTATTTTTTTATAGAGGTTCTGATATTAAACAGCCTCTCAAATGGCATAATTGACGCAAAATACAATCTGTTAAGTACGAAATCAAAGCCTTCAGCCCTCTCTCTGCTTCGAACACCCTACCCCTTTCTTCTCCACCTTTTTTCTTTGTGGTCAATGGATATTACCAATAATAAGGTTTTATTAATTTAGAGGGTACGGAACATCCTAAAGTGTGAGGTGAAAGGTTTTTTCTACGATCTGCTGTTTTGTATTTTGGTTATCCATCTGCAGGTGTGGCAGAAGAAAATCAAACTTGAAATTTGTATTGAGTATAGAAACTTCAAGTCAACACAAGTGTTTTCGCCGTGGTGGTGTGCGCCAATAGACGGGAGGCAAAGAAGTTGCCCAATTGAGAAGTGCGCACGCGCATCGTTCAGTTTCTCCGACGAAGTTGCGCTTGCGCTTCTTGCGAACGGGTGTTGCTTTTCTTCTAGTGGAGTTGGTTGATACTCTCGCTCTGTATCTCTGTGTCCATCGCTTTAACCGGTCGACTGTGCTGTTTTTCTTCGGCGAGTTCTCTCTTTGATACAGTTCCGTGTGGCTGCCGGTTTTCAGATTGTGTGTGACACGCGCAGAGCTACTTGGAGGAAGAAGGTTTACAGGCAGCAGAAACATTCGGTCGCAGCAATTCTCAATCACTGCGTGAGTTTAAGCAGACAGACACACGCTAAATCGTGTGTCGCGTGAACCGCATCGTCTTCATTGCTGTGTGTCGAGTGGGAGAAGTGAGAGGTGTTATACTGTTGTGCATTGACTGATTATCCACATCAAGAGATAGCACGTCAATAGAGATGGACGACAACGACATGTACAAGCGGGAGGAGGGTGACCGTCCTGTGGAGCGATCTCCACGCGGCCGCTACATTCGCTTCGACATTCGTTTGGGTTCAGGGGCGTACAAGACCGTGTACAAAGCATACGATACTGATCAGGGCATTGATGTGGCATGGAATGCGATTGATATTGGCGTGTTGCCTAGCACAGAGAAGACACGGATCATTCAGGAGGTGCAGCTACTGCAGAAACTCGAGCACAAGAACATTATCAATTTCTATGGCTCATGGTTCTCGAAGGAAAAGAATCAGGTTGTATTCATCACCGAAATCATGACGTCTGGGACGCTCAAGTCGTACATCAAGCGCGTGCAGTTTATCAAATGGAAGATCATCAAGAGGTGGTGCATTCAGATCTTGGAAGGACTGCATTATTTGCATAGTCAAAATCCACCAGTGATTCATCGTGATCTTAAGTGCGACAACATTTTCATCAATGGCAACACTGGAGATCTGCGAATCGGGGATCTGGGATTGTCGACGCAGTTAGCGGTGCACAAACGATCGAAAGCACAAAGCGTATTGGGCACACCAGAGTTTATGGCACCGGAGCTTTACGATGAAAGTTATGATGAAAAAGTCGATATCTATGCGTTTGGGATGTGTGTGCTGGAGATGGTCACGAAGGAGGTACCCTATTCAGAATGTGTGAATCCAGCACAGATTTACAAGAAGGTGACGGCTGGGATTCGCCCGAAAGGATTACAGCGCGTCGTGAGCCAAAACGCGAGGGACTTCATTGAACTGTGCCTCTCACGTGGCAACGGCGAGATTGATGTCTCGGCCGAGTATTTGCTCGGATGTCCCTTTTTGAAAACGCAGGACGACGATGGTGAAATGGTGCAGGTGCTATCGGAAGATGAACTAGAACGTGAAGAGAAACAGGAACAGATGCGGTTGAGCCATGTTAGCGAAGAGAAATTTGCTGATGAGCTCAACATGGAAAGCGCGTCGAAAGGAAGTGATCAAAGCAGTATGACTGACAGGCGGAAACAATTTCCTTCATTGTCGCTGGAACCGCAGGAAATTTCAACAGGAGTGTCGGGAACTACATCTTCAATGACAGGTGGCCATGCGGGAAGTGTGACGGGCTCAACAGAATTACGGAATGAAATCCCCGCAGAGGAAAAGTCAGCAGGGAAGCATCATATTATGGGAGTGCCACATGTGCATTTTGCAGGGAGCGTGAGTAGTTCATCGGTTTCTTCTACTGCTTCTTCACAGCCTTCAGTGGCGCTCCCACCGTTACCACCATTACCTCCTACCGCGATGATAAATCACGGCGTACCTGATGTAGATGAGCCACTTTCAGGAAAGAAAGATGTCGATCACCATGTTAATCATTTTCTTGCAACAATGCCCGACGATGAAAAGAAGATTCAAAACACAAGAATGAAATTAATGACGGGTCGTAATCACCATCTTGAAGTAGAAGATGTGGAGGATGCCATCAATGAGGATGATACGACATATACGACGACCGATACTTCTCAAGAAATGCAAAAGGAACAAGTGGAATTGGGTCAACCGAATGCTACGCCCAATGGCCAATTTAATTATACTCCTACTCTTTCGCCTCCGGCTCAATCACCGCCTCCAATGCACTCACCTCCGGTTTCTGCAGCTCCAATGCAACAGCCGTCGATGCAACCAGTGCGTGGATCTGATATCAACCCAGATTATAGTCAATTGCGGCGCTCAAGCTTCCATACTCAAAGTGAAGGTATTGCTCCTGTTTCTTATGAAATGGCACATTTCGATGCGTCTGGACGTATGAATAATCGACCACAATCAGCATCCAGCTCTGCATCCGGTACAGCTACCATTACCAGTCGAAAGCGTGGCAAACGGCACGAGATCAGGGCCGTGAAAGATCCCGATAATCCGCACAGTATTTTGTTGAACCTGCGGATAATGATCGATGGCAAATCCAAAGAGATCAAGTTTCCGTTCAATTTGTTTGCAGACAGTACGCATGAAGTTGCATGTGAATTAGCTGTGGATGTTGGCATCATGGAGCCAGATTTGGAAGATATTGCTGATTCTATTGGCTTTCTCGTCACAGAGGGGAAAATCAACAATCTGCCCGACGTGGCGGAAGACGTATGGGAAGAAGCACCGGAGCCACATTCATTTTCTTCAAAACCGCTACCAAATGTATCGAAGATGAATTTTGTCTTGGCAACGTCGACTACGCAACAACAGCAACAGCAACAGCAGCATCATCATCAGCAACAGCAACAACAGCATCATCATCAGCAACAACAACAGCACCCACAGCAACCACCATCCAATGCTCAAATGTTCCATGGATCAACGCCATTAAATATGGACCGAGCTCAGACTATTCCTGTATTTTCGCTACCGGATTCAGCAATGCATCATGATTCAAATGCTCAGGCAAATCCATCATTGGGAACTCGAAATGCGAATTTACATCAAGGCATTTTAGGATCCAGTCCTCAGCCCGTGGGTGTTTCAACAGAACTGATACCTCCAACAAAGCAGGATCCAATGAGTACTGCCTATCGCAGTGAAGCACCGTCGCCTTTGATCACCCTGGATAATTCCAATGCAGCCAGTGGCAACAGTAGCAGTACTACGAATTACTTAGTCAATGATTTCAGTCGATCGCCTCATCATCATGGTATGATGGTCCATGCATCGAGCGAGTCGAACCTACCAACAGAGGATCATGCTAACAAATTAGAACTCCGGGAGCGTGGGATATCAATGGGCTCAACTGCTGATCATAGTTTTATCCGGAACGCCCAACAGTTGGAAGATCGCATGAAACACGCCAAATCAGCATTTGATGAGCGGGAATCGACGTTAGAAGCCGCCATTCGAAGTGAAGAAGAAAAACATCAGCGAGAAATCGAGCGATTTCGGAAGAAAATGGAGGAGTTTAACAAACAACGCGCGGCGATTGCACGCAAACAGAACAGTGAGGATGTGAAACAGAGCGAAGTCGACCAGTTGCAAATGTCACTCGATGAGTTCCGTCTTCAACAGAACGGTGGATTGCTCTCACCGTCCCTACCTCCACCACAACTACCACTGCAATCAACTGGAGCTGGGCAAG
Organism: Pilasporangium apinafurcum; assembly: GCA_001600495.1. Taxonomy (NCBI): domain Eukaryota; phylum Oomycota; class Peronosporomycetes; order Pythiales; family Pythiaceae; genus Pilasporangium; species Pilasporangium apinafurcum. The sequence continues at coordinate 9,253 of BCKE01000096.1, forward strand.
TAGGTAATAATGGGATGATGGATATGCTGTACGGACAGAGCCCAAGTCGCATGGACCTTACAGCTGTGCCACCCCCCTTGGTGCGCAATATAAGTGCCGACACAAGAAGATACGACGGGTCAATGATGAAACCTGGAAATGGGCAAGTAGCTGTAAGTTATATGTCTCCGCCATCCAACAATGCGGATCTGTTGGGCACGTCGCCGATGCCGATACCGATGCCGTCTTCAGTTGTGGTAACGGAGGATACCGCTCAGAATCTGTAGCCCCTTGCCCCCCCGGAAATTTCGTATTGGCAATGATTTTGATTTAGTTTGAAGAAATAAACAGGGGAAAGATAGCACTAGCAAAGGAAATGGATCAGTGTGTGAGTGGGTATGTGAATGTGGATTGTTGCGAGTATGTGGTGCGAATATGATTATATCTGATGTGTTCTCCCCCTCCATGCAACAATCGAAGAAAAACCCTCCATTTCCTGTAAGAAAATCATAGAAAACTCTTTGTACGATGCAACAATTTGTTTGTCTCGCTGCCTTCATATTGGCACAAAAATTCAGTCATCTTCGGTTGAGGATCAATTTCATGTTGTGTGTCATTTATTGGATACAAGCGAACTGTGCGAGTAAAGCGCGATCATTTCCAGCGTCGGTTGCTAGTTTCGCAACAAAATTTATTCCAATTCGAGTCTGAAGACTCGTCATTGCGGCAACATACCGATGCAGTCCATCTACTACCACTCAGACGTGACACATTATTACCAAAGTCACCGATAATGTCACCCTGGTGCCAGGACGTAAATCCTACGGTGACATTCTTGATTCCCTTGGTAATAAGATGATGCACAACGCCGGACATTCGATATTTTTGGAAGCGTCCCTGACTTAGCATGCTGTTTGAAACGCATTCGATCAAATTCCTTAAATGATGAGAGCAGATGTCGAGCTTGTTTCGTCTTGGAATGACAACCTTTTGTGGTTGGACGAGATTGTTCTTTCTGTGCGTGCTATTGGTGGTTGATGGCGGACATATCAGCGTCGAAGGATCCGGGAACGAGGTATATCATCCAAGCCACTTGCTCTGATAATTACTTAACATACCAACCTCTTATTCGTGACTCCTTCCTAGCAAACATATGGCATCTACGGTGCAATCCAGACTGAAGACCAAACGGCGTCCGCCACATATTTGCTGGATCAATGCTACTCGGGGTTTGCACTCAGCAACTGTGAAGATTTGAACACCACTGCTGGATTCCAGAAAGACTATGCGTTTGCCTCGCAGTTCACCGATGTCAGCAAGAGCAAGCAGCAATACTGTCTGCAATGCTGTACCGCACCAGTCTCACAAGTCACCGGCGCCGATGAGACGTGGAATTTATCTTGTCCACTGAATGATCTGCAACGACTGAGCGTTAGTCAGGGCAAGCGCGTTATTCGGTTTGCGAGACGAAACACATTGACCGACGACGGTATTGTCGAATGTGGATTCCCGAATCGTACGTTGTCCACATACCTGAGCGGTTATGCGCTTGATCTATTCATCATTGAACGCAGTATATCATTTGGCACCAAGTACTGGCGATCAGTCGTTAATTGCTCCGTAACAACCAGCGAATCGAGCACGCCTCCATCTATATTCAATGAAGTTATTCGTATCCGCTCGATCCTGTCACCAACGATTCGTCCGACTACGTGGATTTTCCCCACATGCCTTGCCTTGGTAGGTATACTGTTGATACTGAGCGTTCCGATTTACAAGGGCAGAATCCGGGGCCAACGATGTCTGCATTGTGGATCCTGGCTGGTATTTGTGAACCACATGTGCTGCATCTGTATTGTTATCAGCTGTCAGATTCATCCACCACCAGCGAAAGTCTACGTTCAGAATGGTGAACCTACACGAGTACTTGAAAGACCTAAATAAGTGAGTCCAACACAAGCGAAAGTCAAGTCCACTCTCAAATCTTGTATTACGACTATCTACTAAGAAGCAGCATCGAAACGAAAACACTTTTCCAGATCATTTCATTTATCGAGCCCGGCCGTGTCGAGCTTTGGTTGTCGGCACGGCATCGATTTGATCCAATTCGGGTAAAAGCGCCTCGAGTTTCTTCCGGTACTCAAAGTCACTTGCGAGTGGATTGCGTTCCAGATACAGTGTGTGCAGATTCGCAAGCGGTGCGAGGTGCTCCACATCCTGAAAGTTGTCGATTTTATTATCGTTGAGCCAAAAATCTTCAAGCAGCGTGAGACTTTGGATCGCAGATGGGATGGTCGAGATACGATTTACACCCAAATCTAAGACAGTCAAATGGCTCTACAAAATACAATAAACGCATTACACAGAACGTAAGGCAATCAACTGCTTTATCCACAAAGTAAGAAAGCATCGACGTACGAGATGGGAGATATTCTCCAGTTGTTCAATGCCATTATGGCTCAGATAGAGCTCTTCCAGTGCTAGATTCTGTTCCAGCCCTTCAATTACCACTAAGCGATTGCTTTGAATACTGATAATTTTGAGACTTGACAGATTTTCAAGGCCTTGGATCTTGGTGATCTTGTTCTTCCCCAGCCAAAGTTGTTCGAGTTGGTGCAATTCGTCTAGACCCTCAATTTCACGAAGACGATTCGCACCCAGGTCCAGTTTCTTCAGCGATTTCAGATGTGCAATGCCCGTGATACGTTTGAGTTTGTTGTTAGCCACATAGAGCTCTTCAAGTTGCGTGAGGTAACTCAGATCGGGGATCACCCGGATCTCGTTAAATGACAAATCCAACACGCGCAAGTGCACGAGTGAATGCAACGCCGTCGGTGCGATGCTCTGGATCTGATTGTCGTACAATTCAAGGTGCTGTAGCTGTGTGAGCGCCTCTACGCCGTTCATGGACCGTAAGAGATTGGAACGCACGTGTAAACGCTGCAGCTTCGGCAGGTCGCTCAAGCCGTCGAGCTCTGTGACTTTTAAGCCTGATGTACCCACGTAGTGTATATCCTACACAATATATAAGCGAACCGTCAATAAGCTATTTGTTCACAGCCTACTGTGCTATTGCGAAAGTGATGATTCACCTCTGTATCGGGATCGATTTCGATGCAGTCGGTGAGCTTTGTGACGGTCGGTTCGATTTCGTCTTCGTTCTGCTTTGCCTGCTTTTCGGCGGCACGCGCGTCCATACTCGCCTGCAACGCACTGGTATCCACGACCTTCCTTTGGGTGCTCTCGTCGGACGTCATTTCTACATCTAATGCAGATGCAGTAGCATCAGCTTCTTCTTTGGAGCTGCTCATCTTGTTTCAATTCTCGAAGATAATCGGCCAAAGTCGAAGGTGATAATTATCACCTTTGAAATCTAATTACAGGATATGCCCTAATTTAAATAAGAGGACAATACTAAATTTGATATTATTAATGGTAATATAGATCTTGTACGCTAAAATAGGACGTAATTAGAGGAGGTCCGTTATTTTGGCTTGACCATCGCAGGAGCACCGCAACTGAGAGGAAGAAGGCACGAAGCGAAGCGATTTCCACCTTCATCGTGCGTCTGGGCTGCGTATACACAGAAGAGGAAATACACGGGAAAAGTTTAGTACAGGAAAGATGGAGGGAATGCTCAACTATTTCATTCCAGAGGACGGTGATTCGTCCGACCATCTGAACGTCGTGCCACTGCCTCGAGTCGACCAGTTGCGGCTTCAGCATATTAAAAAGGTACGCTTTGCCGTTATCACCCCCATTTGTATACACGAATGTATGTGTATTGGTACTGACATCATTCAATGACTGTTGCCTTGATCGATCCAGAGTTTTCCATTGCCTGGTGAGTTCCACTTCCGCTTCAAGACGCCTTTTGAAGGCACCTACGGTACGTTTTTAATGAACATGGGCTGCTAAGCAGTTGATACATCGTATAATCTGACTGTATTTCTAAACTATTGCGATGTTAAGTGTGGCTGGACGTGGTGAACGACTCCGATGTGGTACCGGATTATAATGGCCTGATCATCAGCAAGATCGCACGCGTGCAAAGCCAGAGCTCTACACGGCCACCAGAGCGTGTGGAAGCCAAGGCACCGTCTGCGCCAGCTCCAGATCTCATTGAGACCTCCCCACCCCCTGCCCAAGGTTAGACTATTTTTCTCTTTATCATCTTTTTCCTTGACCTCTTTGGGCTGATCTATGTGCGCCTGTTGCGTTACTGCTGCATGTAGCCAAGCGCGAGGAGTCGCCTGCACCAGCAAAGACTTTCAACGACGATCTTGTTGGACTGGTGCGTTCCTGTTCAAGCGATGAAACATATGACGTTTGTATTTTTATGTTGACGATGTGGCTCTTGTGTGCGTGGGTTGCAGTTATCAGATCCAGTGCCGTCTACATCTCCCGGTCCATCCACTCCGGTCACATCCACACCTCAGGTGCGGCTTATTTAATTGTTTCTATTGTACCCTCACGCCTAACCGCTATACTTTTGAATGGTGATGATATTTCACAGCCAAATCCGTCCCCACCGGATCCGTTTAATCTCTTCATGGGGAGTAATACTACACCAATGCGACCGACACCTTCACCCATGAACGCCCCACGTGGTCCAGCAAGCAATCCTAATCCCAACAGTGGTGGGTATGTAGGTGGTCCACAATACGCTCCGATGGGAGGTCCTGGCACGTCATCGCCCATGGGCCCACCCCGACCCGCAGGGAATATGAACATTAGCCAGATGCACATGGGGATGAACCAAGTGCCGAGTCCGCATCAGCAGCAACAGAACAGTTTCCAGGGTCTACAATGGCAAGGCATGGGGCAACAACAACCCCAGCAGCAACGAAATCCTATGCAGAACCCAAGCAACAGACAGTGGTAACCAAATAAGTTACCCGAAGAAAGCAAGGCTTAAGGGGTTGTTAGTTGTCCTAATACAATATGTGCATTTTTTTTCGTTCATCTTTTGGATTTCTCTACCACCTGAACAAAAATGGATCACTACACTAATTCACTATTTGGAGCAGCATGACAGGAGCTTGTATTGTGGTAGATGATAGTACATGTCGGACCTTGTATCTTTTTTTCTCTAAAGTCGCATTCGATGGCAACAAGTTGAAATAGAAGAAGGAAGAAGCGAAACGAGCAAGTCTCTCTCCCTATCTGTTGGTCTGCTAAACAGCGTGTACGGTTTGCATATGGTGCGCATGGTTATGTTTAGTGTTATGATTAACTAATGTGACATTTGGTGGTGCTGTAGGTGGAGATAACACGAGCAGCTCCATAGCTAAGACACCCAGCGGGGTGCAACTGAATTCTTGGATACATTTTAACCACATCAAGACTCTTTCTCACGAGAACGTGATCGCTAAAACTTGTGTCTCATTGGATAAACTTCGACGAGAGAGCGAGGGACTGAGCGCGAGCGATGTCTGTCGAACCGTCACGATATGGTCCCGACTACCACTGTGTCACCGTCTCAAGGGACGTCTTTGAAGTGCGGTCTCACTACATGAACCTGCGTCCAATCGGTGGCGGGTCGTATGGAATCGTGTGCTCAGCAGAAGACACGGTACGTGCATGCGAATATACGCGAATCGGCGTGTGCGCTTGTGCTTCTTGAGGGAAGCATCTAACTTGTCGTGTTTACTGGTAGCTCCGAGGTCGAAAAGTTGCCATCAAGAAGATCACCGATGTTTTTGACGATCTGACGGATGCAAAGCGAATATTACGCGAAATGAAGCTACTTCGTCACCTGGGTATCCACGAGAATGTTATCAACGTATGTACTCGGGAACACTTGTTTGCATTGATCTATTACACCAAAAAAGTTTCATGTTTATGATGCTATTACCAGATCCTTGATGTTATTCTCATTCCACCAAACGTCATGGACTTTCATGACATTTACATCGTCACGGATCTCATGGAAAGCGATCTTGAACGCATTATCAGCTCCTCGCAGCCATTATCCGATGCACATTTCCAGTATTTTTTGTACCAGATTTTGCGAGGCATGAAGTTCATCCACTCGGCCAATGTGCTACATCGTGACCTCAAGCCTTCAAATTTACTGGTCAACTCAAACTGCGACCTCTCGGTGTGTGATTTTGGGCTCGCACGTGGCGTCGAGATGGCACACAACGAAGACCTGACCGAATACGTCGTTACTCGGTGGTACCGTGCACCAGAGTTGCTTGCTGACTGCCCAAATTACAACGATGCCGTGGACATGTGGGCGATCGGCTGCATTTTTGCGGAGATGCTACGCCGTCGACCATTCTTTACAGGGCGAGACCCGTCGGATCAGTTGCACATGATCATTCGTGTACTCGGATCACCCACTGAAGAAGAAATGAGTTTTGTTCCACATGAAGCTGCCAAAAAAGCCATTTTGCAGCATGGATATTACCCCAAAGTACGTTTCTTTTTTGTGTTTCTCGATTTTGTCTGTATGTATCAATCGATCTTTGCGATGTCTATTCTATTGGCTGACCCACTATGTACGTATACATTTTCTCAAGCGACCGCTTACCGAGTTTTTCCCCGATGCGAACCCGTTGGCGGTGGATTTACTGTCCAAGATGCTGAAATTCAATCCAGACGAGCGGATCACGGTCGCCCAGGCGCTTGCACACCCATATCTGAGTCAATTACACAATCCGGTACACTTCCCATTGTTTGGCTCGTCTATTCTTTCATTATTGCTGATCGAAGCATTGCTGTCTGATGTATGATTTTTGCGTGTAGTCTGATGAGCCAATTTGTTCGCAAGCGTTTAACTTTGATTTTGAGCGTGAGTCGCTGGATCTCGGTGTGGAAATGCCAAAGGAGGAGCTTCAGCGTCTGATCTATCGCGAGTGCGTCTCCATCCATCAGTTAGATGCCCAGCAAATGCAATAGCTTTTGTCTGAGACGAGCCTTTTGCGAGTAGCTCTTCACGGTCATGATACAGTACACGATGCAACAGCCATCGCTGTTTGCTCATTCATGGACCGAATGTACCAAAAGTAAATTTATTTGCTTGTTTGGTTCCAAATTTACCAATCACGGTTGGTAAAATAAAATGTATAAATTACTTTCTTCCCAACTCATCTAATGATGAGTGGGACAACCAGAATTTCATGTAGTGGCCGCCAAACTGACGCACGTCAGGCGCGAGATGAAAATGGAAGCCATGCGGTTCTTCTTCTTCAGCAACAATGGTTCGATTGTATATACCAAAGAACAGCGAAGAACAGGGGCAGAGTGGATACGCGGGAAGATGCGTCAGTGCTGTCTCTTGTCGTGTGTATCCATCGAGCGATAAAATCCTTCGTCAGTCAGACAGTTATATTCATCCGCACAGTTTGGGAGCTCTACGACAGCGTTTTCTCAAATTGTCTCGAGTCATGCACCTGTACGCCAGGAAAAAGAGCATACAGATGGCTGTGAGGTGGGTATTTAACAAGAGGAACGAAGAAGATGCCATGTGAAGGAAAAAACTTGAAGTGATAGAGATGAGTATCGTCACTTCAGATCACACAGGGAAGAAAGTAAGCCATCGATATCATACTGTAAGCTTCTTTCGTACCCAGGTTTTTACGCGTTATGTCGATCAGGATTCATCACCTTTTGTTGATACCTTTCATAATAGACTATGTACATGTAAAGCATCCAAAATGGATATGGACCGTCAGTGCACCAAATTGGGCAGCTGCATTGCTTGTCAATCCTGCACTATTAATGCACCGTTGCTTTACTGATCTCTTTCAAAAGAGTTTCCATCTTCATGCATCTCTCTCTCTCTCTCTTGCAAACTTGTTCATCATTGCAAATTGGAACATTTTTCGAGCGTTAATCGATGGAAAACTGGCACAATGAATGATTAGGTCGTGAGCATTCTCTCCCACATTGACTCCAGACTAGTAATAAAAAAAGACAAAGCTTATCATCAAGGAATGTGATCATCTCACCAGTTTTCTCGCCTTCATCTTTTTTCTTCCGAGAACCGAAATCGAGATCGGCGGATTCCTTTGGTAGTCGAATTAAAGAGGAAACTCTATCGTCGCGTATTTGATGGCAAGTCATTGACCCACAACGTAAGAATTTCCCCCACAGCATAAGCAAATCAACGATATCAGGACCAACATAGCATTTTTACAGTGGAAGCGTATTCTTTAGCTACAATAATAACAATACAAAAAAAAAAGCAAAATAGCTGCACCGCTTAACCTGCACTGTAGTCCAACATTATTTTTTTTCGCGCGCGTTTCGTTTCTTGGCTTCCCTTTGTGCGTATTCACATAACAGATCGGAACCATTCAAATTCCAAATGCGCCATTACCGTCGTGGCGCTAGATCATGAAGAAGAAGCCGCAAACATGGAATTCGCATGCGACCGACATAGTCCTTTCTTCTTCACGTGCTTCGTACAGTCCTCCACCTTACATTTGCGCTTACCCCCATGGGCAGTGCACAAATCCTGCCGCACAACACCCTTCTGACATCCAGCCATGCTACATCGCTTACCCCCGCCATGGCGAATGCAGAGCCCCATGCTCCGCTGGATATTGGAGCATCCCTGTGCTCGACAGATACGTCCACCACCGTGAGCCACACACAGCCCCTTGCTCTGTGCTCCACGCGTGCAACCCTTGCGCTGGCATCGCCGACCACCGCCGTGACTGATACACAATCCGCGTGTGACGGCATTGCTGGTGCATTCTGGAAACGCGCAGAGTTTCTTTTCACGTTTGGCTTCGTGGCCATCTGTGCGTCCAAGCCGCGCGTGTGCATTATCGTGACCGTATTGCTGTGATTGAGATGAAAACGGCGGGCTATCGATGTATTCTCCTGTCTCTTCATCCTCTTCATCTGCTTCCTCTTCTTCGCCGTCGTCCTCATCGTGGCTCGATTGATTGCCCTGCCGTTGTTCTAACATGTGCATGGCCGAATCGGCGAGTGAATTAAGTGGCTGCTGCTGCTCTTGCTGATGGTGAGAGAGCCACTGATGCAGATCGATGGATTCTGCTGGCGGACGTCCCACTCCATTATTGTGACGCATGGCCATGGCTGTGGCTGCATCCACCGAATTACTTCGCTCGAGTCGGTTCATCGGAATATCAGGGAACACCAACGGTCGCGCGACAGTAGCCGCCGCCGTCGTAGGCTGTGGCTCGACGTGCGGTTCGGCGTCTGTGTGAGCTATTGCATCCGACGGACACGACTGCGACCGCTGATATCGGAAGGGTTGGCAAATGTCATCCAGAGTGAGAGCAGACGTGACATAAGGGAGTGATGGGAGCGGTGTCGTCGGTGGGGATAAACAGGCTCGCTTTAGCGGTGGGATTGTGAATGTGCCGGAATCCGCTGGAGAGACGCCACGAAACTGTGGAGAGGAGCCAAAAGGGCCCCCAGGGCTGTTGGAATGTTCGTCGCGTGATGGAGACGGGAAACGACGCTTTGGAGACGACGTGAGACTCCTTGCAGGTGAATTTTCGGCCGACAACGTGGACCATTTCTGGGGAGAGAGGCTGGGAAGACCAAATGGAGAGCCAGCAGACATCTCGCCAAAACTACCAACGCGCGGAAAACATCCGCCACCGACGCTGGAGGGCGAGCCACAGAAGTCCGTCGTGTCGGCGTTCGTTGGGGAGAGCCGCGGAATGAAACCAAGTGTCTGCTTAGTGAGAAACCGGGTCACGGGTGTGTAGTGGTTGAGAGATGGCAGTGGTCGTTGCTGTTTATGGGACAGCCTTTGTTGGAGATCTGGTTGTGGGGAAACTGGGCCGTTGTTCTGGTTCTCTTCGTTGGTGTATTCTGGTTCGCTGTGATGAAGTTCATCGTGCTTATTCCATGAATACTGCTGCTGCTGCTGGTGATTGCCGGTGGGAAATACTCGCACACGGTGACTGTCGTGATCGTGAGCGCCAACTGAGACTCTCTTCAGGCGTTCTGTGACGTTGTCTGGGCTGCTGCTGTGCTCAGCGTACTGATCCGAAGTGCCCATTCTGTCTAGACAATATTATGAATATATATATGTTAGCATGTGTGAGGGAGCCAAGAGAAGTCAGACTTTCTCTACGGGTGAACACGCGTACCTGTGTGTGTTCTGTTGAGTAAATGTGCTTCTACTGTGTTGAAAATGATAGATTGGGTGTCGACGCTGGGACTCGTTTGGGATTGTGGGGACCTTTGTGTCTGCTGGGTACCTTGATCTTCTTGCAAAAGAGAAGAGAAATGGCAAAATGGAAGAAGGATGAAGAACAAAAACCTACGCGTAACGACGCTTCGGAAGGCCAAAAACACCACTGCAAAAAAAAATGAGCAGAATAAAAAACGATCTTGACAATCAAATTGAAGTGACCGTAAAATACCACAGAGAAGGTAAAGAAAGAAAAAACCCAGAAATTATGGAACCTCTTCCCTCCCATTCCCTCCGCTCCAACGTATCGTCTTCCACTCTGAAGCAGCACGTGATTGTCAAACAATACATACAGAGAACTAAACTTGTCAGGTGGGATGGATTCACAGAGGTCGCACAGACAAAAAAACATGAAGTAGGAGACGAGCCAGTCATAGCCCACAGTCGCATGAACGGGTGTGGGTTAAAACCGGGGCGGCAATCAGTTCATGAAATTTACCGACCGTAAATTACTCTGTTTCTGATATCATGAGAAAAAAAAAACTGGTTACCAGGTAGCTTTCAGTAAGTAATACAATTTATTGCACCTAATCATCTAATTTGTCACAGCTATTGCACGTCAGAAAACTCCTTTCGAAAGTGAGATAACTCAGAATCATTCATTCCGTCAAAAATGTTAGTCCTAATCGTTTCTTGACAACAGTTTGATATTAAATGCTTTTTTTAGGTTACATTGTGGAATTGTAGAATATAAAAAAACGCCTTAAACTAGTGATAGAGCCCGTTTGTCACATCTAGATCCGTAATTTTGCGGAGTAAATTATCATTGTAATCAGTGGCTCTAGTGCAATGTACGTAGCGTATTTGCACTGTACCTGTTCGAAACAAAGCGAAACCAACATGGGCAAATAGTTTCTTTGCAGTTTGTTAGTGTGGGCAATTACTGTACTCTACCTTCAACCGCGTTTATTTGTTGAAGTTCTGTAGCTAATTCTATGGTTGGAGACGACCGTTTCACTAACAACAGTTGCGCAGTGATCCAAAAGGCCCTAAGCCCTAAACAATCATATTGTAGAGATTGGTTCTTATTAGCTATGGATCAGCTGGCAATAGCGAGAGACTAATCAGAATTTGATAAAGATAGAAACCAGTTTCAACAGAATAGCATCATGATGATAACGAAGGTAGGACTGAAAACTGGACAGAAGCTTCTCTATGAAAGCTCTTGATTTTGACTAATCCAGTGATGACCAGATTCGCCATCCCATGTGGCAGATACAGTCAGCTTTTCTATGCTGTATCTCTCGTACACTCAAAAGTCTCCTTACGAATTTATATCTTTTTTCTAAATGGAATCATACGAATCATGGATTTCCATTTCGCTGGGTAGTAGTATCTTCATGTAAGATATTCTTCGTCGTTGTAAAATATGGTTTTATGAAATAATCTTCAATACCAGCAAACGATACGCTTGCAGAAGCGGATCAAAGTCGTACCTGTACCGTCACAGCCCTACCCCGGAAGAATGAATTTAACCAAAATAAAAAATTCTGTCTGGGTCGAAATTAATTTTCGGAATGTAATCCTGTGAGGTTTGTGAAAAGATATTTTTTTATTGCCGTAAAGAAAAATACTGGAAAAGAATACTGCAATATTCCTTTTCAGAAGTGTTAGGCATACGTTCATGTGGACAGTCGACACATTTTCTTCAGAATTCCAATCTACGTCACCACCATCGAGTAGTAAATCTTGTCTTTTTTTCAAAGCGATGCCTTGAACAACAAGCCAATGGATCCAATGATCTGAGCAGATCCTCACTGTCGATTAACAAGTATGGGGTTGCTTGACTCAAGCATCTCACCATCTAACATCTTCTTCTATCATATTTCTGGGGTCTTCTTTTTTACTTACGAGTTGACGCGTCCAGCACAGCACTTGCGCGTGTGATGCGTTCGCTTTTTTTATTTATTTACTCACTTATTTGCTGTCTAGTGCCGCAAAGTCCCAAGTCATCCTATTACACACATGCTAATCAGGAATTCCATTCTAGAGGGAAGACCAAATTTTAAAAAAGGGAGAATGAAAAAAATATACCATCTAATTCGGAAAAGGAAAAAA
>BCKE01000096.1:23938-33964 GCA_001600495.1 Pilasporangium apinafurcum
CAAAAAGAACATAAAGACTCGCTTAACTGGATGTGCACGCCCATTCCGTCGTGTGCGTATCAAAATTATCACTGCGCTTGCTGTTTAGCAATGTTTGATATTGTGCTTCTTTACCCAATAACAGCAAAATGGTATATATGTTTGTAATTTACTCGTAAAATACACGTGGTGGTATATTTTTTTCCTTTTTCAATAAAGTGGTATATTTTTTTCTTTTTTGAATAAAGTGGTATATTTTTTTCCTTTTCCGAATTAGATGGTATATTTTTTTCATTCTCCCTTTAAAAAAGTCTGCCTACTGACGACCAGGATGGGAACCGATTGCCTCGTTTGATGCTGGGACAGACGGGAAGACGATCGGGTTGGAACTGACAATGAGAACTTGAAGAGACACATCCACGCTCTTGCGTAACATTTCTAGTCTCTCTCGCGTACGCTGCTTTTTGTCGATCTGGAAATGTTGCGCATACTCTTCCATGGTGCGTGATTTTTCAAAAGATCGTTTGAATGGCAGTTTCCATCCAGTTTGTAGCTGCATTTCGAACTTGATTTAATGGGAGCTTGTGATTTCCGGAAGTTCGTCGGAGTGCATACGAACAAGTAATCAAGTCACGAGTATGCCACGTGAGAGATGGCCATCTCTATAGAATGCCAACGATGCGCATTCAAGACATGAAAGCAAATCTCCTAGGCACGCCCATAATCTTAGTAACAAAAGTTCTGCAATTGATCCTTTGTTCAAGTTTTAGTGATGTAGGCAATAGAGGCAATGGAACCAAAGGCGCCGAAGAGTCTACCAAAGTGAGGAGTTAGCCGCTATTGCAACAGCATGTACTTATATTCACTCGCCAGACCTTACTGGACTTCTAATCAGTCGATATACAATTCAAGTAGCTGCTTCTTTCTTCTAAGCTTCAGCCTGAAATCGCGCGATCAGAATATGGAACTTGTATTTTTATTCTTTCCGGAACAGCAATGATTGTCACCAAACATGCGCGCTTGTCACTCAAGTGACTTGCCTCGGTTAAGATGGCTGTAATATGTGTTGAACAAGTGTTCTGGTTGAGCCAAGAATTGATGCATCCAAATCATTTTGTTTCGTGGAGCTTTGGGTCACTGACTATACACATCAAGTCACGTATCATACGAGGCAAAAACACACTGATGATGCTTTTATTCCTATCATCTACCAATTTGCGACTCCATACAGATTGTTTCACTATTATTGTCTATTCGTATGCCATGATGGCTCAAAGCTCCAAAGAGGCACTTAGACGGCAACAAACTCAAACAAAAGCCATCGTTCCATGATGTAACGACTCTCTTGAAATCGCAGTAGCATACCCAAAAATACCATCTACCGCGACCGTCAAGGCTCCTGACCGAAGCGCACGCTTCGCTGCAAGAGAACGCCGCTTCGATTCTTCAAATACTTGTGATCGATACACTGGAAGTGTTTTCACTGTAGTCCCATGGCAAGTAAAGACGCGAGCGGGAATCGGGTACATCCACATCCAGAAGAAGACAATGAACATCGTGCTGCAGGCGGCGTTCACGATGGTAAACTTTCCCACACGGGCACCGAACCAAAAAATAGCGGTCCAGCATTACCGTCGCACAATGGCAAAGTACAGAATGGAAAAGGCGGTATATTTGATTCAATTTCTTCATCCGATCGACTCCTTCACGGCAAATCGGGGCCGAAACACACCTGGAAACTTCTCGCCCAGGCAGCTATGCTCGTGAAGGCGATTAGTACGACGGAAGCAGGTGTTATCGATATTTATCATGATCGCAAGAGCGGTCAACATCGGTTCATGATCCACCCGAACTCAAAGTTTCGCCGTCTGTGGGAAATTTTAACTGCGCTGTGTGTTCTCTACGTTTGCACAGTGGTGCGTCAGTCAAAATTGTGATTGTGAGTCAATTCTTGGAGAACAGACTAATATATCGCTGTTGTGTGCTGTAGATACCTCTGGTGATTGGCTTCAGTTATGTGGACTGGAGTGGCGTATCGGGAATGAACACGTTCCTTGATTGGTATTTTATTATTGGTAGGTAACAGCTTTATCGATGCATGACTCCATGCACACGAAGAACAGACATCTTAGCTCTTCACTGGTGTGTGATTTTGCTAACAGACATGGTTATGACGTTGCGAACGGGAATTTTCTCAAATGGTGATGTGATCATGGATTCCAGTGCGGTAGCGCGACGATATTTTCGAACATGGTTCATCGTCGACCTCATCTCGAACTTCCCACTATCGTGGTTCGTGCAAACGTCTGGAAAATCCATCAAGATCGTCAAGCTGCAGAAATTGCCGAAATTATTACGCTTTGGTCGCCTTTTGAAATATCTTCGTGAGTACGCGAAGTACTACAACTTGGTACTGAGTTTCATCGCCTTGGGTATGGGAGTGCACTGGTTCGCGTGTATATGGGCCGCACAATTCAGTCACTGCATAAACGAATTTGGAGATGTGCACTGCAACGACTCGGAGGTAATAAAGTTTGTGGGTCTCAGCTCGCCGATTGTTCCACATGCGCACAAAAGCACTTAACTGCTCATTATACTTTTCACTGTAGATGGGACGAATGTACTTACAAAGTGCCCATACTATCGTGCTCATGTTTCTTGGGATTGCTGAAAGCTCGACATACTCGGATATCTCACACCTTCTTGACCCCCATACCCAAGCCACTCCTGAATTATATTGCACAAGTTTATTTGTGTTTTTACTGGGGATGATCTTTTCCTCTTTTTTCTTTGGCAACATCCTTACCCTACTTATGAGTTGGGACCAACAAAAAGCGCAATTTCGGAATCGCATGGACATTATTTCGGCCGAAATGCGCTATTACGAATTGCCAGAGGATCTGCAGGTACACAATGATCGTAGTTTCTTCGTGTTTTCAAGCGCGCTCATATGTTTCTGTTGTCCTTTTCAGCACCGCGTTCGAAGAAATTACGACTACCTATGGATCAACGTAAGTTAGCTCAACCACTTTCTAAGCAAGAGAAACTATGACATTTTCATTTCTTACCATCAATTCACTGCTTCTGATTTTCTGCAGCAACGCGCGTACTCTGACATGATGTTACTAAATCAGCCTGGTATCTCCAAGACATTGCGCACGACCATCGCTCTGCATTTGTATAAAGATCTCGTGAAGACTGTACCCTTTTTTGCTGGATCGGATGCGCGTTTCCTCGGCAAAGTTTGCCTTGCTCTTGAAACGGCCGTATATTTGCCAGGAGATACAATCATTTACCAAGATGATATCGGCAAGGAGATGTTTATTGTGCGCAAAGGGTTGGTCGAGATCTTGATCCCTGAAGAGGGCAATCCCGACAAGCGAATTTACCTGCGCGACGGTAATTTCTTCGGTGAGACTGCACTTGTGATCGATGTTCGACGAACCAATACCGTTAAAGCTGTCAATATTTGCGACTTGAATGTGCTCAGCAAACACGCTTTCAATGAGATTGTGGCGGAATACCCAGAATTCGGCGAACGCATGAAGCGAACGGTGATTAAGCGGCAGCTGGATAACATGAATATTCAGTCCCCGACGGAGAAACTGAAGGTACAAAATCAATTGAACCTCGTCGTCGAGAAATCGCTTAAAGCTCGGCGCATGTCGATATCCTTGCGCACCATTTATCGTGCGAAAAAGCTAGGAGATAAACTTAAAGAAATTGCCGATCGAGCCGCCAAATCGAATCAAGCGTCAACTCGACGGGTTTCCAAGGGAATCAATCGAGTTGTTCCTGCTCGATCGTTGCGAGGAGAAGCACAAATGTCCGAACTTGGGCTAGGTGCACCCTTGGATCCAATCAAGAGTGGTATAACCCATGCACAACCACCTAGCTATAGACTACGTCAGACTCCTCACCATCGTGTGACAACGACTTTGGGTAGTCCTGAGATTATTCGTCCATCCCCACCACTTGTCAACCAAAGCTCAACAAGTAGTATGAACGGGAGCACCAGAACGATAGCTCGAATTGACGCGGTTTCAAGAAAGCTCAGTAAAGCCGAACTAACGCTGGACTTGATTCCGTCCGCGCTGCTGGAGATTTCATCCATGGTAAATCAAATCAAACGAACAACTGATCGATTGAGTCGCCATATCCAACAAACCGAGAATACGTCCTCGGATGAAGATGACATTGATGCCGATGACGACTATCAACTGAACAGTGGTTATGAATCCGACAAATTCGACGTTGAGCTTCCTAGTATTCCTCCCCTTTCTGAAGAACACGAAGAAGAAGTGGCACGACGGGAAAGCAATAGCGTTATTGTAAGTATCCATAATTTCTTCTCATCCCCAAGGTCGAATCCTGAGATTTACCTATATCGATGTATTTTTTTTCCAGTATCCTAAAGAAGATGGTTCCAGTTTTCCAAGCGCTGATACAATCCCGGTGCATGATTGAAACATTTGTTATATGTTATAAATCAGAAACACTGACCTTGTCCTTTACTATCGGCTTCGCATAATACATATGCTACACAGGATACGAATCAAACTGCACCTAGTACAGCAAGATGATTCCAACGTACTACTCTTGCCTCAGATACTCACCGAAGTGATACAACATCAACGCATGGCCCATGTGGAAGTATCCAATTTGATCGTCTCAGTTAGCTTTGACATCTATAGATCATCTTTTGGGATTCCGAAGATAGATGTATATAAGCCGTTCAGGACATCAATCAAGCGCCATTGTAACCATGAAAACAGCGGATCTTCAATGTTTCGATGATATCATGCCTGATATATTAGCCCTTTGCATGCACCCATTGATCACGGTTTGGCTTTCATATCACTTCTTTTGTACGATGAGATGACTGAAGCCAGTAGCATTTCTACTGTCACATTGTCGGATGCTTTTCTTTTCTTGATCGAATCATCGTATTGCGCATTCAGTTTCCCAAGCACAGCATTATTTAATTGTGTCTTCATTTCACCCAACTTGTAGATTTCATGATCCACGGTATTCTCAGACACGAGCTTGTAGATGCTAACTGGCTTTGTTTGCCCTATTCGATGGCATCGATCACACGCTTGTTCGTCATTTGTCGGATTAAAGTCTAAATCATGTAAGATCACCGTATCAGCAGCAGTCAAATTGATACCGAGGCCACCTGCTCGGGTCGATAAAAGGAAGACAAATAAATTTTTATCCTGGTTAAAAGTATCAATCAGCCCTTGACGCGCCGTCACGTCAGTCGAGCCATCAAGACGCAAATATCGATACTCCATATGATTCATGAGAACTTCCATCAAGTCCAGTAATTTTGTCCACTGGGAAAAAATTAGCACACGATGACCGTCTCGGTGAAGCTCAGGTAGTAGTTTCCTCAAGTAATCAAACTTTACGGATGCAAGAAGTGTTTCTGTTGGCAGCTGTAGCTTCTGTAGCTCCGCATTTGCTTCATATTGAACACACAGGTCATGAAGCTCAAAATCCGAATAGGATTCCAACTCCTTGCGTACCATAGCAAGGGTGCACTGATTGCCGAAAGCTTCTGCACGATGTAGGCAACGAGTCATTGTCGACAAAACTTCGTCAGATACATAGTGATTGCGCAACAACACCGGATGATTTGCTGCTTTTCGTAATTGTGTGAAGATTGCGTGGTCGCTTGATATCTCGCTCGACGCCTTGGATGCTGTCAATGTTTCATCACCAAGCAGCAGTTGTACTTGACGATCAAGTTTGCTTCTTTTCTTCCGCTTACGTTCCTTTTCCTCCTGTTTACGTGCAGCTTCATTTTCTTTCTGTTTGATGACAGATTCGATCAGATCGGTATATACCTTTTGCTGCACCTCGCCCAACTTGACCATCTCTACTTTCACGGTCTTGGGAACTAATTGACTGAGTACGTACTTTTTCTCTCGTCGCAAGATGAAAGGAGCTAATATTTTACGAACCTTTGCACATTTTTTCTGTTCATTCCCATCAAAAAAAGAAAGCAGTTCATCGGAGCCGTGATCAAACATTCTTGGCATCAAAAAGCTCAACAAGGCCAGCAGTTCGTTTAAATTGTTCTGAATTGGAGTGCCGCTCAAAACGAGGCGATTTTTAGCACGCATTGCAGATATCCGCTTGAAACGAGATGTCTTTGAATTCTTGATACTGTGGCCCTCATCCAGGATCATGTATCCAAAACTAAAATTTCGAAGAAAATTGCGATCTTCCTGGCAACTGTCACGCTCAAAATATGTGTACGTCGTAAGAAGAATGTCAAAATCATCAGTTGACAATGTATCTTGCAAGATAAATCGGTCCTCCTTAGCGCCATGATATATCACGACACGAAGAGTTGGGGCAATCCATGCAAACTCACGTTTCCAATTGCTCAACACACTCGCCGGTACGACGATTAAGTGTGGACCGCCAACTACTCCTGCCCGCTTATTTTTCGCCATGGACTCAAGAAGCAGCAAAAATGATATGGTCTGAACAGTCTTACCCAGCCCCATTTCATCCGCCAACACTCCCGACACATTATTCTGACACAGCAGTAATAGCCAATTCACTCCCACGACTTGATACGGCTTCAAAATCAGTTTCTCACTGATATTGGGTATATCATCCTGTGTGACCACTCGACTGTCAACAGTGTTAATGGCTGCCAATGAAATATGGTCTTCAGCATCATCACCGTCGTTATCTCCAGCTGGCAGTGCCGTTGATGAAGTACTAGAGGTTGGCTTCCCTGACCATTTCTTAATGGATCGACGCAATTTTCCAGCAATCTGTTCGCACTCGTGTAACAAGTTTCCGACTTCATCATGAGAACGAGTGTAATAATCGTCCTCTGGGTCATCTTCATAGGCATCTCGTTCCTGAAACTGATCACGTTTTCTGGAACTAGAAAATGAATGCTTCTTGGAACTACTAGCACCATCTCTTTTGTGTTGTTTCTGTTCTCGAATTCCTGCGACACTAAGCCATCCATCGGAGTTATTCGTCGCTTTCTGTTTCTTAGATCCACGTCCAAATGCTGCCATCCAGTCCGCTGCTGCAGTAGATCCATTGGAGCCTTGTAATTCGTGCATGAAAACATCATCTTCGACTGCAGAAGTTCCTTCATCGGAATCGTTGTCCTCTCCATCAGATTCAAAAATGACACGATTATTCCGTTTTCCTCGTGGTTTCACAGGCGTTCCTGCTTCCTCTTCTTCATCATCAGCACCGCCTCCATTGTCACCATCACTACTAAAGTCGTTATCAACAATCAAAAGTGCCGCTGCACGCTCTTTGGCACGGTTAGGCGCTGGTTTAGTGTCTATGTCGCCAACATCTTGTGGACTTTTCATCTTGCGATCGCCCTCACTCGACGCACTTTCCAGTGTGCTCCTTTGGTGTGGTGCGGCTGGCTTCTTTGGAAGGAAATACGATGAAACCATATTCCCATTTGTGCTAGTCGTTTGGCTGGAGTTCGATGGCTGTTGTATCGGTGATACTATATTTCCAGTACTGGCATTGCTGTTACTGTTGGTATTGTGATGATTGCCGTATGTAGTACCTGTTCGATGATTCGACGATGAGCTCATGACAATGCTCGGTACTCGAGTGGGTAACACATTCAACGTGACTTTTGCAGGTGCGTCCATGTCTATGACTTCGTATTTTGTTAGTGTTCCGTTCGCGTAAAACATGTCCCTATGCAACCATCACACTCACACCATGAGCTTCTCCATTTGTATACAATACTGACCATCCTCCTGCTTTTTTTTGCTTCCAAACCTACCGTAGTTCCAAGAGCAAGACGTCACCCTGACGCAACACACTCTGCTTCATCTTCCTCGTGGCAACGATCGATGTTTTTCCACAGCAGCGTAGCGCGACTTTCGAGCCGCTCAGGTATACGGTGCCTTTTCCGCCACATACAGGCATTTCCGTGTCCAGCGCGAATCGCTTGCCGCTTACGCTTTCCTTCACACCGAGCACCATTCGACCGCAGATTTGTCTAAATTGCCTTCTACAGCCACCAATACTTCCACTTTGCCGCGTCAAAATGAGCCACGCCCGCCAAAACCAACAAATGACCTGCACTCTCAGCTCACTGTGGGCCGGGTCGTTGATGCCAGTAAAGCATCCAAATGAACCCACCCATCCGTTCCAAATGTATTTGACAAAACTGGGTATTGAATAAGATACTTTATTTATGACTGAGATGGGTCTTCATTACATATCAGACCTGGTTGGGTCTGAAAATGGGTTGAACCTGGATGAAATACTGCAAAGTACGATTTTCTGCTAGGTACGATTACATGTTATTTACGAATAATCCGAAAATAATATTGTATTAAACATGAAAAAGAGTGAAGATAAAAAACAATTTTGGATGATGTGGGAACTTCGTCCTCAATTTGGTTTCTACTACTCCACCAAACGTCAAAAAGACAAAACATCGTAGAATGAACTGCTCACAGACTCTGAAAATCCCATCCGAAACAAGTCTCTCAATGTCTATGTATCGTAGTACAAACGGTAGATGATGAGTGAGAATAGTATGTGAACGACATGGGTAAAGGTGACCCAACACAACACCAGCAATACAACGCAACAAAATACTCCATCCACTAAATAAAATCACATACACAACAAACCATACGTGCACTTACGTCGAGCGGTTTGAAATCAAACACCATACATGTAAATATATAAAACTCATTGTGCACAACTAATGGGTTACAGCGACGACATTGGCCAATAACTTCCCTTTTATCGGTAAGGTGAGCGACAAATCATACGTCACATTCTGTCCAGGTACTAACGTCACATCAAACTTGCTCAAGATTCCAGCGACGATCAACTTCATCTCCAACATTGCCAGGTTCATTCCCAAACACATCCGTGGTCCACAATTGAATGCCACAAACTTGTATGCCGATACGGGAATGATCTTCCCTGTCACTGGATCGATCCATCGTTCGGGTTTAAACTCTTCAGCATCTTGACCCCAGTTTTCTTTGAGTCGACCCATGGCGTAAAACGGCAATCCTACTGTACTGTTGGCTCGTACAAATGTGCCATCAGACAACACAACGTCGTGATCCACTTCTTTGGTATTGAAGGGCACTGACGGGTACAATCGCAGTGTCACTACAAGTTCAAGGTGGTATTGAAGCACAAGATGGAAAAGACTGGAGGAAGGATGGTCGAGTGTGAGGAACACTATACAACAAAAACTTGTTCCCTGTGTGGGAGAATCAGTTAAGCAATGACCCATCAGAAAGCCTTTGACTGTCCGCACTACAAGTTCGTCCTTGATAGAGCTGCCGACACTACCAGGAACATATTTCTCAAGAATGAACACTTATTCATCGGGTCCAGATGTCGGAGCTGGTTACTCCGTGGTTGTCTAGTCTTAGCTTCTGTTAGTCAAGTCAGACCCAAACAACATAACAGTAGGTCTTTTCTGAGGTATTTCCGTATCTCAAATGATCTCTAAGGTGAGGCGAATCTTGGAGATATATGTTGGACAACTCTTTTACTGGTATCGCAGGCTGTAGATGTGCACGATCCAGATGAATCATAATCAGCTCAAAGTGGATGCTACAGTTGACGTTCCTGCTTTGTCAATGAAAGGACCCATGAGCGAATTGTCTCGATTTGATCAATTACCACAAATGAAATAGATGATAGTTGACTGTCAGTCATCACATGGGTGAAATAGACTCATGTGAAGCGCTGGTTTAATACGACTACCTAACGCCGCTATGGATAGCAAATCGTCTTGCTACGCTACTTGTATTGTCCTTGAATACCAGGTCAGGATATGCCATTACTACCGTCTCAAGATTCAGCACGATATTGTGGGTGCCGACACAGCGAGTGCCACGTCACACTGTTGGCAACCAGGGTTCAAATCTGAGAGGATTTCTTACTTGGTAGCACTTAGCCTTTATTCCCCATGTGTTCTGTACCACGCGTGGTACAGAACACATGGGGAATAAAGGCTACACTCATCCGTTTCCGGAATCATAGCAGTGAAAT
>BCKE01000096.1:34064-71342 GCA_001600495.1 Pilasporangium apinafurcum
GCGACGATCAACTTCATCTCCAACATTGCCAGGTTCATTCCCAAACACATCCGTGGTCCACAATTGAATGCCACAAACTTGTATGCCGATACGGGAATGATCTTCCCTGTCACTGGATCGATCCATCGTTCGGGTTTAAACTCTTCAGCATCTTGACCCCAGTTTTCTTTGAGTCGACCCATGGCGTAAAACGGCAATCCTACTGTACTGTTGGCTCGTACAAATGTGCCATCAGACAACACAACGTCGTGATCCACTTCTTTGGTATTGAAGGGCACTGACGGGTACAATCGCAGTGTCACTACAAGTTCAAGGTGGTATTGAAGCACAAGATGGAAAAGACTGGAGGAAGGATGGTCGAGTGTGAGGAACACTATACAACAAAAACTTGTTCCCTGTGTGGGAGAATCAGTTAAGCAATGACCCATCAGAAAGCCTTTGACTGTCCGCACTACAAGTTCGTCCTTGATAGAGCTGCCGACACTACCAGGAACATATTTCTCAAGAATGAACACTTATTCATCGGGTCCAGATGTCGGAGCTGGTTACTCCGTGGTTGTCTAGTCTTAGCTTCTGTTAGTCAAGTCAGACCCAAACAACATAACAGTAGGTCTTTTCTGAGGTATTTCCGTATCTCAAATGATCTCTAAGGTGAGGCGAATCTTGGAGATATATGTTGGACAACTCTTTTACTGGTATCGCAGGCTGTAGATGTGCACGATCCAGATGAATCATAATCAGCTCAAAGTGGATGCTACAGTTGACGTTCCTGCTTTGTCAATGAAAGGACCCATGAGCGAATTGTCTCGATTTGATCAATTACCACAAATGAAATAGATGATAGTTGACTGTCAGTCATCACATGGGTGAAATAGACTCATGTGAAGCGCTGGTTTAATACGACTACCTAACGCCGCTATGGATAGCAAATCGTCTTGCTACGCTACTTGTATTGTCCTTGAATACCAGGTCAGGATATGCCATTACTACCGTCTCAAGATTCAGCACGATATTGTGGGTGCCGACACAGCGAGTGCCACGTCACACTGTTGGCAACCAGGGTTCAAATCTGAGAGGATTTCTTACTTGGTAGCACTTAGCCTTTATTCCCCATGTGTTCTGTACCACGCGTGGTACAGAACACATGGGGAATAAAGGCTACACTCATCCGTTTCCGGAATCATAGCAGTGAAATCGTTTATCACCTCAGTTTTTGATTTCGAGTACCAATTCATTCTCTTTCCTCGTGAACACCTTGAGTCTCCTCTTTTTCTTCACTTGGTCCATGAATAGTCTCAAAATGTTGATTGTGGCGTTGATGTCACGGTCCCACAATGTGCGATGGCATTCACTATTTTTGCAGTGTCGCGCACCATAAAGATCCTTACCGCCAATTTCTTCGTTGAAGCGGCACTCAATAGATGGACGTGAGGTGATAAATACTTCAATTCAATATGCTTCGCTATAGAGAAGCCGGAAACGATTCATTCAAGAGACACCATCGAAATGAGAAACTCTCAAACTCCTGAGAAGTACCTTGTGGTGTATACTTGATTTTTCTAACTCCATATATCTTAACCTTTTTCCCCACCCAAGGTGTATAATTTCATTTTTCTGGAAACGCGATTGATCGTCAACATGGTCTTTCAAGATGACTGCGCACACAGCAACAGCCACCAAGGAGTCTCTCCATCCAATGAATCCTAAAGTCTACTCTCAAGGCAATCTTAGTCTTAATCTTTATTCCCTACATCATTTCTACAACGTGTTGTACAAGTGGGGAATAAAAGTTAATTGGTAATTAGACCCACGTTATTATCATTATTAGTATTATAGTTCATTGTCGGTCAGCCAGCATGCTATAGAAACATGTGTTCATGAAGACCATATATGATATCATGTAGCAGCGTGGCAAGTTCGATAAGAACGGCATTATATTATGCTGACATATGCTTGGACAGCCCGTCACGCACATATGTTTTGGCATTTGCGCGACTATTAAACTTTCTGTGATCTTTACAGGATGCAAATAAACCATGTTCATGGAGCAAACCGATGAACCAAGTGGTCACAAAACCACAGCCACTACTCCACCATATGAACTTAGTATTGGCCCTATGCCTCGCCACTTCAAATCCCATATGTAGCCGCTATTGGTGGTTCTGGACTTTGAAACTTTTGCAGTTTGTCTGGCTCATTCATTCTTATCTGCTTCTCTCCACCACTCATACTATCCCTACACAGGCATACTGCAATGAACAAACAAGACATTCTTACACCTTCTAACGTACACATGTACATGTAATGACGGAGAAACTTGTGTTTGCAGTATCCTCAATGATATAACGTAGACTACTGACACATTAGGTCCACCCTTGATCGCCTGTTTATTTATTGCCATAATTATTCACATGGATCTAAAAGGGACAAAATATTCCAAAGTAACTATTACATACCAGGGCATCATACATTGCTTCAAGGACAGCGTCAGTAGACATAACGATTCCATTGTGTTTTCGGTCACTTCTTCCTTTGGGTGGAGAATCTAATAGCGACGACACCGAAGCAAACAACCAAACGATCTGACAGTTCTGTAATTCTCTCTTTGTACGTCCGCACTTCGCGACTGGTTCAGTAAAGAATCGCCTCGTCTGCCGAAAACTGCCTTTTTGTGCTCTGAATTCAACTATCTTGGTTTCACTATAGTCTTGACCCCCGCCACGTAGCAGACGTAAGTAATGAGAAGAGGCGGGTAAGTGAATAGGGCTTTGTTACTGTTTTTCACCAATAGAAAATGAGGAATCTATGGAGGGTAGGGTTGAGGTAGTTGATGTAGAGGGAAGGAGGTGGATCAGTTTTGTGCAATGATACGGTGCGTAAGGGGAGCATTTCTCTTCCTTTTTATACAGCATTATCGTCAATGTGCCACTGAAAAATTTTGTAGCTCCTCACCCCACTCTCTCACTCTCTCTTCCATTGCCGCGTTGTGTCCGGCTCACTCATTTGCTAACACGCCCGTTCGAGAGCAGGCTAACAAAAATATAGAACAGAGAATGGCATCGGTGGTGTCCACAAGGCGGCAGATGCGAGCGTTTGTAGCAGCGCCAGAACAACCAGCGAAACCCACGACGGCGCTGGTGGTACGGACAACAGGAGCATCACGGAGCGGCGAGGGCCGACCCGTAGCCATGGGCGGTACTACGATCGAGCGCTCATTGGTCAGCCCCGGTTCACTCGCGATTTACAGCGTAAAACCAATTGGTACAGCGGAATGGATCAAGGGCAAAAAGTCAATGCTGTACGCTGTGTATGTCCAGAACGCTATCACCGGCCGCAGCTGGGTAGTGCACCGTCGGTACTCCGACTTTCTGACTCTGCGTACCCTCATTACCGAGCATTTCCAACTTTTCAATGGCCAATTTTCACGATTAGAGGAGCTCGTCGGCGAGCTTTACTTCCCACGCAAGCACAAATTTCGATCGAAGATGGGCAGCGTCATCGAACATCGCTGTGATGCTTTTCTCGAGTACTTAGTCGGTCTCCATCGTCTGCTTATCAGCCAAGCGTATCTACAGCGTCCTGAAGTCAGCACCATTGGCTTGTCTATCTTGCGAGGCTTCTTGGGCAGTTCTATCGTGCAAGATAGCAACCACAAAAACTACATATACCACAAGCCGATCCTTCCGAACGCGTTGAACCCGTCGGAGCGTACGCCTGTGAATCAATGCGGCTCGCTTCAAACGGTTCT
Organism: Pilasporangium apinafurcum; assembly: GCA_001600495.1. Lineage (NCBI taxonomy): Eukaryota > Oomycota > Peronosporomycetes > Pythiales > Pythiaceae > Pilasporangium > Pilasporangium apinafurcum. Next base: position 37,813 of record BCKE01000096.1, read on the forward strand.
TGAGGATGACAGCGAATGCGAGCACGAGGAGCATGAGGTCGATGCTGAGAAGACTTGCACGGGTGATGAATCGACTGACGGGACCGATATGGAATCGGCCGATGAATCCACTGATATGGAGGAACCCGATGAGTGCGATGTCCGTGAATCCGAATTCGATATCACGCGTCTCCGGTCCAAAAAGTATTCGCGCAATCGACATTCATTGCTTTTCTTAAAGAAAGACTACTTCATCAAAGAACACTCGCTCTCCGAGTAACTATTGCGCATAAAACGACGCAACTCACTCTCCAACTGCGACATCGCAGTACACTATCAAATCCCAACTATCGCAATGGCTTGTCCGTAAGAAAGCAGCATTGGAACGGCTTTCTTTTTGCAAGGCATTGCGAAGTATGCAATACGGTTTGTTCCTTTCCGGAGTTTGGCGAGCGGAGCCACTCGAATAAGCAACACCTATTACCCGCGCAAATACAAAACGCGTTACTACATACAAAAGCAAACGTCATTGTCTTAATATTTATCAATATAGAATTGCATTTTTCATTTGTTTCCTCGCCTCAAATTCTCTGGATGAGTTTGCTTGTCTCTGTAGTTCGACATCCAGGTCTTGTACCATGATAGTGTTAATTTTGTAATAATCAAATACAATGTGCTTAATTTTGAAATTTTTGGGGTTCCTCAAAAACTATTGTTGTTAATTATTGTTGTTCCCGCCAATTTTTTGGTGCATCGAGAGATAACGGTTGAGCAGATCAGAAAGCAACCTGAAGCCATCATGAGCGCATCGAACAACCTGCAAAAGACCCAATTGCTGGCTAGCGACGCACCCTCTTGCTGTCTGAATGGAGTACCGGTGATGTTGGGCATCGACGAGGCCGGCCGTGGACCTGTGATGGGACCAATGGTGTATGGAGCAGCATATTGGCCAGTGCAGGACAATGACACCATGGTGACGCTGGGGTTTGACGATTCGAAAGCATTAAGTGCAGAAAGTCGAGAGCTTCTGTTTAAGAAGATGCAATCCACTGAGCAACTAGGGTGCGTAAAATACAGCTATGCGTTATTGTGAACAAGTGCATGGAACAATGTATGTTTTCACTAAACGTAGCGTGTTGTCCTTCCACTGTTTGCAGGTGGATTGTCCGACTTATATCAGCTGCGGAAATTTCAGACAAAATGCAGCGACAGACCAGCAATTTGAACGAAATGTCGCGCGACGCAGCGATTCAGATGATCCGAGAGGTCCAGGCAAAAGGCGTGAATGTCACACATGTGTATGTTGACACGGTGGGCGATCCGAAATGGTACCAATCGTTCCTGACCAAACATTTTAATGGTACTATTGAATTCCGTGTCGAAAAGAAAGCTGATAGCTTATTCAAGGTAAAGTGATGATGTAATGGGCTTTTATTGCTGTATAGTTGATATGACATCGTATATTTGCGATATTTGTCGCTGGTAGGTGGTGAGTGCAGCTAGTATTGCAGCTAAAGTGACTCGCGATTGTGTCATTACTGATTGGCTATGGGAAGCGCCATCACTTGTGCTGCCTAAAGACTTTGGTTCAGGATACCCAAGTGACCCTAAGTATGTTTACCTACTGTTTTTTCTGGTTGCAGCGTACTCATTGATGATCTCTTTGTGTGTGACATCTTTTCGCTACTTGCAGGACAAAAGCTTGGTTGCTGGAGCACATGCACGATGTTTTTGGATTCCCCAACATTGTGCGTTTCAGCTGGGGCACTGTAGAACCGTTTCTGACCAAGGCAGTCAAAGTCGAGTGGCCACACGAGAAAGAGTTGGAAAAGGTAGGGAGTTCTTTTGGATTTACAAGCATGTACCAAGTCCCTCATATTTATGTTTCTACCACATTTGTTGCATTCATTCGTGGCCAGGCAAACGCTCATGTGGGCACACAATCCATCACAACCTTCCTTCAGATGTCCAGTAAACCTCAAAAATCAACTACCGTCGCGCGACCAGCGTTCTTCACCCAACGGCGGATGCATGATGTCACTGATTTTTGAAGCCATTCAAACTGATAATAGCGAACAATTCAATGATTATGTAACTAAGCAGAACTCCTCATCAAATCAGACTTCATGACCAGCAAATGGATGCCGTTGAGTGCACAAACGTTGGGGTCAAGACAGTTGCAGTAGGTGAAACGGCTCGTGGTTATGTTGCACATCCGCAACTTAATATCTGAGTTTTCTAGTGGATATTTTGCTTTCTGCAACACTACGAACGGCTTTGTCTCTTCTGTGAACGTTTATGATAAGAGCAGCACAAGCAGCATAAGACCAAGAAGAAGAAGACGAAGAATCGACTGCAGCAACTGATCGAGACGATAACAAACCGCTTTTCGTTCTCATAAAGCACACGCAGATGGCATTGGCGACATGCTTGAACCACGGTCGACTGCGACAATACAGCGCGCAGTACGGTGGTTGGCTACCAATCAAGCTCGTGCTCTTCCACCACGCACTTGTGGTTGACCCGGATGGCGATGCACCGAGTGCCATCATCACGCCGCGTAAGCGCCGCAACTCGCTCAAGATGTGGATGGATCTCTGTCTCGTGGCTGACGTTGTCGATGTGCGTAAGACGCCGGAGAACCCAGGGCTACAACAGCAGCAGGGAACAAAACATCGCTATGGATTCACGGTGACAACGACCAACCAGATGTTTGTGTTTGACACTGAACGTGAAAATGAACGCGAAGAATGGGTGCGTGGCGTACAACTGGCCATGCAGATGTGCAAGGTGAATGGCGGATCACCATCCGTCCCCGATGGACACGAATTCATGGATCACGATGGTACGTTTTTTTCTTAAGAAAAAGAACAATATGCAATGGATATTCAGGGGATGGATATGCTTACTCTTAAAGCTTTGATGTACATAGTGTTCTTTCGCTTTGCGTCAAGTGATTCAGAAGATAGTGATTCCGATAACGAAGAGGACGAAGCAAAACATCCACCAGGATCAGAGGAAAAAGCAACAGTCATGCGGTCGGCACAATTACTCTCCAAAAGTCGCCATTCACCCATTGGTTCGGTAAGCACCTATTCCGTGTGAATAAGCTACCTGTTTAAGCAGAGAAAACACTGAGTGTTCGGTTAATGGAATGTTTGCTTTGTGTCTTCGTTGCTGTAGCCTGGCAAGAGCAAGGCTGTGTCTCTTACTCTTCTTCATATCACTGCGACTGCAGCAAATGGCACGAGGTGCGCGCATTTTATCTTTTCTTGTCTTATTCCTTGCTTATCGCGGATTCGAAAAGTAAAGACTCATGTGAGTTCGTGCTTGATGCAGCATTTCGGTATCCATCCCATTAAGCGAGGCCTCACGTAGCGAAGTGACTGTGCATCAAATCAAGCTTGATGCTATTCAGCAACTCCGCAATCAGCTCTATAATTCCAAAGATGTAAGCGAAGCGTAGAATGTCTTGCTTATATCTTTGTCACATATCCGACTCTATCTCTGAATTATTTGCTATTCGTGTAGATTCCATCGTCCAGTGGTTTTTTCTACGACTTGCTCCGTCGTGATGCTGACCACTTTGCTCTCTGTCATCAGGAGCGAGATCGATGGTTAAAGAACGAACAACAATACATTGGAGCGTACGTCAATGACATCCCGAGTCGCAATATTCATCTCGCAATCTTTCCAGTGAATGCCATGCCGTTTCCGACCATCGAGGTGGAGATTACGGACATCAAACACAAAATCAGCGATCTGTCACAGCGAACATATACAGCTTACATTGTCAGTGTTGCTTTCAATGATATGAAGTGGCACATTGAGCGACGCTTTAAGGAATTTTACAAGCTTCATGGACACCTTCGACAGAAATATCCTCGTGTACCGCTACCACATTTGCCTCCCAAACATGTATTTACGCCTTTAGAGGGAGAATTTATTAACCGACGCCGTGAGCAACTGGAAAATTATTTGAAGCAAACTATGCTGCATCCACTCCTAGGGAATGACGTACTACTGCTCTCCTTTTTGGGGATTGTTTCTACCTCCCGTGATCCAGAACTCAGCAACAACAATAAAAATGTTCTCCACATTACGACACTGTATCAAAGCCTCGATTGCGGTGATATCATCTTGTTCTCCTGTCGTTTTGGCGCGAGTGTGTTACAACGAACGGTACGTCCCAGTTCGTTTGAAGTCTCGCCATTTGATCTAAATTTTGTGACTAATCTATTTGTCTTGTTTACAGTTTACCGGTGCCAAATATGATCATGTTGGTATCGTTGTTCCGGGCGAATCTCGAAATCTCTTGCGTATTATGGAAGCAACTTCGGAAGGCATTCAAGTATACTCATTAAAGCCACGATTGATGGCATATTCGCGTGAAGTGTCGAACACAATTATCGTCCGAAAAATTACAGCAACCCGAACGACAGAACTGGTGGAGCGCTTACGTGAATTTGTTTCCCGCGTGGAAGGCAATCCATACAGCATCCTTGGTATATTACAGGCGCGAGGAGAATCGCAACGAGTCGTTCATGGCCTGGTAGAAGACAAACAACGTCCAGGTAATCGCGATCACAGTCTTGTTACACTCTCAGCCAGTAGTTCAGATGACTCCGATAGCTCGAGTAGTAGCTGTAGTAGTACGACTCCAAGCATCACGTCCTCCCGCTCGAATGTTGCGTCAGACGACGAATCACGCACGAAGAAACGGAAGTATTTTTGCTCCAGCTTGGCTGCGGCGACCCTGAAACATATTGGTTGGCTCGATACTAAGCGAACATCTAGTTCTTTTTGGCCTGGAAGCTTTGAAGACCACGGTGAAATCGAGCAATATCTTGCGCCTGGCATCACAATGGAACCGGAGACCGTCATTGATTGCCGTATTATTGAAGTTGGTTTGGCGAAGCATGAGGACAAACCACTGGTGTAGATCGTCGAAATTGTTAATATGTGTGATGAAGTTGTGGTTTGATTAAAAGTTTTCTTCAAAGAATGACTCAAGTTTCTTCGCGAATGGTAAATAAGGGTTGGCATTTCGATATACAGCAATTGCTCCCAGTGCTTCGACAAATTCTGAGAATACAAATTCACTGTCGTTTTCATAACCGTTGATGCTGGATGCTGATGTGGCAATCTCCCCGTCATGTTGTACAAATGCCACCAACTGCTTGATTCGCCCATGTGGGAAGAGCGCATCCACCAACCGCCGATCCTTTAAGAGACTTTCAAAATCACTCAGATCCATTAACTTCCCACGTGATCCTGGGTTTTTGTTTCTCTGTGAGTACATAGTGAAGATTCGCTTGAGTTTTTTCTCTTGCGCTTTACACACATACTGCACATCGGGATGGATCATTTGCTTCTTAAACGTCAGGCCTTGCTCTTGAAATTTCTTTGTTAGAGGAACAATTCTTTCAATAACAAGTTCCTCCACAAAAGGCAACAGGGACATAACGGACGCGCTTTGAACATTGGTAGCTATACTGCCTCTGCCGCCAGATACACTCGATGAAGCAGAGACAGCACCAAACATTTCGCGACGCTTTTGAAAGTTATGGTATGCCACCCGGGTCAATGCTTCAAAAAACTCGTTTGGTGTTGCACCGCGATCGTCTGGATCATCCTCGCTCTCTCCACTGTTGCTTGAGACTGGATTACTATTTCCCGAAGTGCCTTCTGGGATTGTGACGATCCCGCCATTAACCTGTCGTGATTGCTGATAAATAATCTGCAAATTGGTGCGTAGAATGTTTTTCTTGTCGGTTACTCCAGCCTTCGTCATGATCTTGAGAAATTCCTGTTCTAAAATGCCCTTTCCACCTGCTGCACTCCCGTAAATCCGGAAAATCTTGATCAGATCTAAGACGTTGTCTTTAAATACTTGCTCGATCGCTTTCAACTCGTTTTCGTTTTCGCACAGTGGTAGCAGTTTTGATGATGGAAGATTTACAAATGCAGCCAGTGTTTCCTTTTCTAGTGCTACGGAAATATTGGAGTCTTTCCCGAGGACACGCCGTGTGAGATCATTGAATGAATCCTTCGTCACCGTCTCCTGATGCCAATGCGCAATCTGATTAATACCTTTGCATATATCACCAAACCGGAGAAATTGCCGATTCACTCGTTTGATCTTCGCCATAAATATGTAAAACTGCTGGTATGCAAATGGGTCATATTCCTTCTCCATGAGCGCATTCTGTACCTTTTCCCATTGAGGCGTAAAAAAATTGTAGCTCAGATGATATCGGGGGGAAAGTGTTAGTCCCGGTGTCACATAGTTTGGGTGGAAGACGTACAGATATGCTGCATATGCGTACAGCGAATCGAAATCGTTCAGTACGAACGACTCTCGATTTATGACATCTGAAGGCAAGTTCAAAATCCTATGAACCATTTTGAAATAGATTTTGAGCTGTAGCTGGGCCGATGGGGAGAGGGTCGTGGCTGTCGTAGAATTCTCTGTTATAACAGAGGTAGAATTGCTCGCTGATGATTCGGCTGCTTTCATTCGTTGGTACTCTAAATTCGCTTCAGTTGACGTATGACACAGCAACTTCAGCATAACACCTGGATTAGAAATATACCCTCGCAAATCTTGTAGTCCTTTAATGTCTTTGAAATCTGCCTTCTTATCTTTGTTGCGTGATTTCATGCTGACATCTTGGATGGATACTTTGTCACCAGTGCCAGTATCAGTACCTGATGTGTACGTAGCAGATTTGGGGGAAGCGGTGTGCCTCATTTGCGCGTCTCGACAACATTGATAGTTAAACCACTGTATCAAGCTTTCAAACGAATGCATGCGATCAATTTTTGCTTTTGTCTGTGCAAGACACGCACGCATAACTTCGTCATCATGTTCATCATCAACACCAAAATTGTCAGACAACGATGGGACATGCCCAGTGCTTAAAGCATCCAGTATTTCTTGTCCATGCACTGAATCGAAGAATGCTCCAGCTGTAGACGGATACATTTGGCGTAACTCAAGTATTTCTAAGCACGTAGAAAGTTAGCCTCAAATTCCAAATGCTCACTTCAATATGGATCTATGGTCATACTTTGAACGTCGTGATCTGCTTTTTGTAGCGATAGATGGAGTAGATCTAATATGGTATTAGTGGCTGTAATTGCTAGTCTTCGAGCTTCAACTATGCAGCCTTGCAAACGTTCGATTTCCTGAGTGAGATCATCAAACAAACCTATTACATTATCATTATACAAACCCAAATCGTACCCCAAGCAATCTTGCTATACCTTCAAAGCCTCATGAGGAGTTTCATTTCTGAGATCCACAGGACATTTGTTTAACGTCAAACATATGAATAAAAACATTCGTTAAAGTACTCACAGTTCGGCTTCGTAGCGCGCTTTCGCCTGTTCAGCCTTTTTCTTTGCACGGATTCGCATGAACTTTAGCCAGGTCCCCCAAACTCGTCGAATTTTGGTTAAATCATTTCTAGATAACACTCCTATTGGTGAGGTCAAAATAATGTTACGATTTTAAGTTCACTTACCTTTTGCTTGCAAGTGCGTAGCGTTGTGCTCGCTCTTCTATGATTCCGGTAACGTATCCTTTCCACACGTTAAACGACAATTTTTTGTATTCACGGCTCGCTTGGCGTTCTCGGATATCAATCAACCGGGAGAGAGTGACTTCATGTTGATCTGAAACTACATTGCTTCCCTTCCATGCGAGAAATATCATGCGCACTATTTGATGCCGTAGTAGATCAATTGTTCGCCCCATCATCATGATAGCAGTTTTCGCACGCACAAGACTAGCTAGTTTAAATTTGGCTTCAACTTTCATAGCGACTCTGTCAAATGAAGCATAATCGAGAATCCGTTTTGCCAGCTACCATATCAGGTACAGAATAAACAGAGCCAGATAAGATCAATGGTAAAGGTAACTAAATGGGCATCGACACTCACATCCCCAGCTGAGATCAATGGCTCAACACTTAGAACCATGTCGATGAGATATTTCAATCTTGGAGCGTCGCTCATGCGGGCGGAGCCACAAAAAGTACAGCGTAAAATCCAGACTAAATTCGTGGAGCTGCAAAACCCGCAGGAAACCGGTTGACTAGATGTGACCAATCGATTGTTAGACTGGCTCGGTGGGATTCGAGCCGTAGTAAAGGTTACATATGGTGTGATGCCTCGATTGTCAATATTCCCTGGGAAGCATTGGCCTCCATCCTGATATGTCATCGGACCCACTGTATCTCGCAAGTGCTTTTGTGCTTTCTGGATTGCACATGCATCCATGACCACAGGTTCATCATCATCATCATCATTGCTGTCGAGTCCATGCTCTCTATCGTCGTCCCTCAATGATTTACCACTTATATATTCGCCACTCTTCGATCTGCGAGTTCCAGGATGTAATCTGCCCTGTTTGATCAATAAAGTAGACTTTCGGTCATTGATCGTCGTTGTTCCTATCGGATAGGAAATACTAGCGCTGCTATTGCGTGCTGCTTTGGTCATTTTCGTCAAAGTGCTGGAGTGAAACACTCCGGCCGTGGAGCGACGCTCCCAATAGGGATTTTCATCACACTTTCCTGTATTATTTTTTATTCCTTTGTGCTTCTTTTCACCAAGTGATGGTGACAGCAAGACGTCCGCGGTGGGCTGACGTTGATGGCTAATTGTCTGTTGATGGGCAGCGTCGGCGTGTGAATAATCTGTCGCCTGTGCTGAACTTGGTCGTGACTTATGAGTGATTGGATTCAGTTGTCGTGGGATGTAGGAAGTCTCCATGTCTTCTCGATTTCTTGTCGGTCGATGTTTCCTCGCGGTCACCTCTGCGTCTTTTTGTTCGGGGAAATGATCGCCACTTCCACGGCGTTTCAAAGTTGACTGTGCGACCATCACTCTTTAAATGGCTATTGTTGTCAAATTAGGGTGAAAATGCACTTCAGTTGCCAAATAAGAGGGTCATTGCGACGTTTCCAGCAGGAAAAAGGTCATTCGGTATTTTTAGCTAAACGTGCCAGCGTAGCTCTTCATTTTTTGTCATCGACAGTCCAACAAGCACGAAGAAGAAGAAACATCTGAGTGCAACGTACGCTGCTCATTCTCGTCTGCGTGCCAAACCTGTGACGTGTCTATCGCTATGGCATCATTTTTCCCACCAGCTTCAACGTCAAAATCAAGAATGCAAGTTGGAAAAGCGAACGGAGACGATACGAAAATTCTGTGTAATGGTGAACCAACTGCCATTTCTTCTGGCTCGAAGAATACGAATGTGAACGCAACGATTTCCATCCCACATTTATCGTTTGCCACTGATCTTCTGTTTAATTTGGATGAGGTACGTCGGAATTCCACGAGGAGCTTGACGACGCAACAAAATCTTGTGACTCTGTTAAAGAACCGCATTGCGCTGGAAAGAACGTACGCCTCCGAGTTGACCAAGATAGCCCAGCAATCGCAGCTAGAAGAGCTGGAAACAGGCACTATGAAGGAAGCCTTGGGCAAATTAAAGGCGCAGTATTTGAACACTAGTGTACAGCATCGACTGCTGGCGACCAACTTGGAAGAAGATGTCCTTAAACCGATTGAACAGCTGTATATAGTCAACAACCAGAAAGCGCAGAACTTGGCAAAGCTTATCAATAACATAAAGAAGCAGACAAAGGTGCGATATCGAAGTGATACAATGCTTCGATGTAAGCTCTCACTAGCTGGAGTAGTTGATGATCTCCGTCATTGTAGGTACAAGAAGATGCATTCAAAAAGGACTATGCGGTCTTTGACAAACATTTTCGTGATGCGACCATGATATTTGCCGCAGCAATGGATGCTGGATTTTCGAGCACTGCCATTGAGCAGCAATACCATCGAATACTTGCTCACATCGATATGCAACATGAACCCACAGATATGTATGGAAACCATCGCCACCCTGTGGTTGAAAGATCCCGCCAGAAGAGTGCAGTTGCCATTCAGACTCTTAACAATAATAGTCAAAAATTAGTCAATTGGCTATTAGCGTCTGAACAGCAACGAAAAGAAAACGTGTGCAACAACGCAGTGAAAGCTATTGAGGTAGGCCACCTCCTCCCATTCATTTTTCACTGGGAAAATATCTGATGATGTGAGTAGTCGGCAGAGATGTCTCGTCGAAAGTGTCAGCTCTCGTGGCAAAATGTGGAGCAAAGTAGAATCGATATGTATCGCTCGTTGCAGTCGATCTTGACAGAATACCAGGTAATGTGCTGTGACTAATCTCGATTGCTTTGGTGATTTTACCTTAATCGAATATTAATCTTGATTCTTGCAGAAAATGGCTGAGAATCGAATTTCCAACTTGGCTGCGAACCTCCGAAAGCATGTTGTGTTCGAATCATCCGCGTTAGCAAATGAACAGGTACGGTAGCATGGCCGAACTGCTGGTGTGTTCCGCTTATTAATTTTTTTTATCAATGTGGAACGACTCAGTACGATTGGCAAATGATCGCCAGCAAAATTGAAAATGTGGACTTCGAAGGCGATATGTGTGCGTTCATATTGAACAATCGTTCGCATGATCTACTCGAGTTGACAGTAAATGATCTGTGTAGCCCTTCTATGGGGGGCTCACTGGTGACTTCTCCTACCGCAAAACCATTTCGTCCGCTAAAAAAGGTGCCACTTGAAATTCGTGATCTAGCATCGAGAAAGATTCCATTGGATTACGATGGGAACCAAGAACTTTTATCGGAGGTGTTGGTCACTCGCCAGAGCCCCATCAAAGTTCATCCAGTGAAATGTGACCGTCCGTTGTCTGGCATATCAATCTCTGTATGCACTCGTGAGCAGCTTGGAGTTGATTGCAATGGTGGCCCAACATCTGTCGCAGACGAGAAAACTGAATTAAAAGCAGAAGATATTCCTGGCATCTCACTTGCTCAAGATGTTGCACGTGCAATTGCTCGAGCTTACGAAATACGAGTCATGCAAACCCAGTCTGTTTATGAATCCGATCTCCAACCAAACGATTTGGAACCAGAATATACCAGCAATAAAACTCCAAGCAACTCAATTAGCAGGACATCGTCTAACTCAATTTCATTCCAAACAAATGACTTGGATCAAGAGGATCGATATGCTTCACAGTATCCCACGAAAGAAGCCGCTCAAGATAGCGTCTAAGTGGTCGTTGACTCCGAAAATCCGCATTGACAAGATCAAACAGAACCAAAATTGCTAGAACAATTCACAGAGTTAGATCGGATACCCAAGTGACACACGCCATGTGATAGTAGACGATATTCCGTCCATTGCATAAATTATATTTATAGAAGTGCAGAATGCTACAATGCTATCCAAAGATAGCGTGCAAAATCATGGTATCGTATAGAATTTGTCATTCATCCATTTGCGTTGTTCATCACAAGATTCGTGCACTGTCATTGTCAACTACACTGTCATAGAATAGTCATAAAAAGATGGATGATTACATTCGTGGTGTGCTTTGTGGCTATCTGATCGTTCAGAGCGGCGACCATTCTAAACAGAAACGCATGTTCGTCGTGCTATCAGAATCCCGAATGGATTATTATCTCACAGACCCTCGCCCAGCGTTTGATCAAGACATCGCTGATGCATACATCTTTTCAGCTTCCACCCAAGTACATCACTATGAAGACTTAAACCCCAAAGCCCCACCAAACTCTATCTGTTTGACCACCGACAAAACCACCGACGTGTACATTGCCGAATCGCACCAGGAAGCTGAACTTTGGTTCTACCATATCCAAGAACGTCTTGAGGGGCTCGCCACTATGGTTACCGGTTCGCTGATGCTGCGCAAGGAGCTAGGCGCCAATCAACAATTGAAGCGCTTCGTATTGAAATCCAAGTACAGATGGGAGAAGCGCTACATCGAATTGGGTCGAGCTACACTTCGGTTCTGCAAGGAATCCGAGCGCAAAGTCAAGATCATGAAGCAGTTTATGCTCACACCAGAGAGTTACGCGGGCGAAGAAGGGATCGAGTTTCTCAAAAAGCTCTCCGTAATTGCCTCGTACTCTGTACCGGTGGTACTCAATCCGAAATTGGTGAAGAAACTAAAAAAGCAAGGAGAAGATGCGCTCGCTAATTCAAGCATCTCGCGTTCGTATCCATTTAGCGTCACTTCCGGTCCTTCGCATTTATTCCTGGCCGCATCTAGTGAAAGTGAGCGTAGCGATTGGATCACGGCGATTCGCATGCGAATCATTGCTCTGAAGCACCGCAGTAAGCGGTCTAAAGATCAGTTGCTGATAAACCCGTCTTATCACTTACAGGCGTTTATGAACGTCCAAGCTAAACCCGGAAGCGAATGGAAGAAGCGCTATGTCGAGTTGGACAATGACATCCTACGAATCAAACGCAGCGAGCAGACAATTGGCTCGTTGTTCGAAACGACTTTGGTTCCGACTTGTCATCTCCTACCTGCACTACTCAAGGCCAACGCTTTTGTTGTCCGTAACCTTGGCCGTGAGGTAGCACTTGCCCCCTCCACTGCAAAAGAGTCGGAACAGTGGATGAACACCATTCGAGCTGCCACACGAGCAGTAACGATCCCTCGCTGCGAGAGAATTTTTCAAGAGAGCGCTCAATCATTACTCTGCAACAGTGTCATCTATACACTGAACCTCGCGGCAGGGGAAATGGCTGGCTTGGTGGTCGAGAAATATAAAAAGCGCATTTTCGTCTTGAGCCATGAACGTCCGATGGCGAAGCCCTTGAAGCGCATGTCCATCGCTGCTGCTCTATCCAAGAAAATGGCCAGAACTGATAATGCATCACCATCGATTCTCCCACGAGGAAGCGTGTTGGTGGCCATTGAAGAGTGTGACATTGTGCACGACTCATTTGAGAATATTTGGCATCGGTTGCGGCAAAAAAAAGGCCCACGCCATCCCATGAAGCTTACGTTTCGTGCACCATCGATGAAAGACGGAGTTGTTCATGTGCGTTTCCATCCACGCGCGAGATGGGAACTTCAACGATGTCGCCTTCAATTTGGATTGTTTCGTGTGGAAGCTTTGGATGACAAGACCCAAGTGATGCTGACCATTCCACTTCGTGAATGCCAAGTCGAACTCTTCAGTGATGAGCACTGCGCGAACGGAATCAAACTGACTGTTAATAAAGGCAATGTCAACAATAAGGGCTCACCAATTACGATATGGATGAATGTGTCGCTCGATGCCGATGCTATGCTCTGGTACACACTTTTACACTTGGAGGCAGCCATTGGGCAGGATGATTTGCGCTTCCCACTATCACTCACCGTACTGAATAATACGAAATCAAAGCGTTTATTAGCTCCGTTACCATCGGAGTACGCAGAGCATCTCAAAAAAGCTTACAATGATTGTTTCGTGATGGGCATTCGCATTCCTGATATCGAAAGTTCAGCTCAAATGCGAGAGACTATGCTGATCAACCAAAAAGCGCGAGCTGAAGCTGAATATGTAAATGCTACTGAACCGACCACAGGAGGAATTAAACCCGACGATATTCACCTTTCCCATACACAGACGCAACCCGTTGGGCTGAGTGAGTCGGATATGAGTCTTTTCTTCCAGCACTTGGATGTCATTGGCTGTGGGAAGGTGTTCACATCCTCGCTTCTCTTCACGATAGGCATCATCACCAGACACATCGACCTTGCAGATAAACTTGACCCACGCTATAACAACAATATTTCGCATCAGGAAGACTCACTGAGCAGTCTCCGCTTGGCTCTGGATCAACTAAATGCCAATAAAGTAGGATCCTTGAATACCATCATACAAAACGAATTCGAAGTGGTCATGCGAGCGATCACCCACCCTGAGGTTGTCGAACTCGTGCAGAAACTGTCTCAGCATTCTATTCTCTACATGTAAAACAACATTATTCACAACGAACAACATCAACAGCAAATGTATCATCAGTTCATCATTCGAGTTTGTTCTCGATCAATTGCTTCATTTCTTTTAGTCCGTCAAACCAATTACTCCACGCATCAATATCAGACGACAAGTCAGGCTCCTGTGATGCAAATTACAATAGAACGGATGAATAAACACGTCTTAAGCCAAACAAAACTCCACACACACCACTCGCTACGCACCTCTAAAATGAACACCATCTTGCCTTCTTCAAACTCCAATTCCCGAAATCCAAGCGCAAGGAGACATTGGTAGCCGCCTTCGTATTGTCCAAGGTCATGATGAAAATGTACATTCTCCTTTGGAATATGACGGAACGCTGGATTCTCTGGCGCTGCGCAGATATTAGACACAACCGTCAGCAGCTTTTGCAATGACTGGCGAAAGACTTGGGAGTCCTGGGAAGTGCTTTGTAGCAGCATGTCAATCGCACGAGTGAGCCCTTCTGGTCCGACTTGAATCGCTGCATTTAATTGCTCCAGCCGTTCCTGTTCAGCTTTCAGTCGTTCGGCTTCCTCACGTCGCTCACGCTCTCTTTCCTCTCGCTTTTGTTGTGCCAGCACTGCTAGCTGCTTTATACGCAGTTGCTCCTGTTTTTCCTGTTCTTCACGTTGTTGCTGCTCTTCTTCCTGCTGTCTGCGTTGCTCGTCTAAGCGAACAGCTTCGAGCCGCTCTGCTTCTGCTGCTCTCTTTGCCGCTTCTTCCGCTTCTCTCTCTGCCAATGATTCCTTCATCTTCTTCCAAGCGTCAATAGTCGCTGTTACTCTCTCCAACAAATCTGTAGTCTCCACTGCTGCCTTTACTGCGTCATACCGTCGTAGCATATCCTGCACTTTCGCCAGCATCTTTGGTCCAAAACGCGCGGTCTGCGTCACTGGATCCACCATAGAGCACCGTGTACGGTATTTCTCCATCGTTTCATCCACATCTCCACGCAGGGCCGTCTACATAGTATTCAGCCAAGTCAGTCAATACACCAAGAAAGGGAGTAGCCAACTATCTTGTTTTCTGTTGATTTTCGTACAAGAAGAAGCTCCATCGCCGACTGCATCTGCTGCACCTGGTTCCCCTGTGTATCTTGGGTTATTTCACAGTTCAATTCATCTCTAACGCTCGCCTGGAGATCTGCGAGACGCCCTTCAAGTGCCTCCACCGCCGCCGTTGCCTCTCGAAATTCGCTCATTTTGCCAAATTGTGATAGCAAGTGGAAGCAGAATATCCTTCTAATTTAATAATATAAATTTAAAAAGGGAAAATATAAAAAATGCGCCATATGCAAACGTAAATATAAAAAATACCCCACAGGTTTGGAAAATATAAAAAATACTCCACAAGGAAATATTATACTCCAAGACACGAATAATACATGTAATTTTCGGTTGTTCGATGTAAACTATATTGTCGTAGTAAAGCAGAATCCTTTGCTCTATTTACTACAGCTACATGGTCTGATCAAAACTTTATACATACCATTGTGTAATGAGTGGAACTTGATTAATCGCCAGTATGCTAAGTGCTTCGAGCCGGACACACAACTGATAGGTCTTGCGAGGACAAACAGTCTAAAAGGCAATATCATTTCCATGACCATGGCGTACATAGGTTAATCGTTTACTGAAACCYCGATTTTTTCATAGAGAATGCCCATCTATGAAATACCCAATTATGTAAGTACGGCAAAACAGCATACAAGGCAGGTCCTAGTTCGTTGATAATGCTTCATCTAGCCTGATTCATTATGTATCTAAAAGATGTATAACATGATATTCTAYTATACTGGTCTTGCCCTGTTATACATTTCRTTGCATCGACGTTTGTTGTGTCCCGTGAGCCCACATTTACCACAATGTTGCGTTTTCGCTGGGTCTCGCTCTAGTGCCAGTGTAGCAGCCTGAGATTCCCGGCGGCGAGGCTTCTTCGGTCGRCCACGCCGCTTGGCAATAGCGGGCGCTAAACATTCACCTTGCTTGAGGTCGGACTTCAATACAGGTGGGTGAATAGTTGATCCATCGCACACACCATAAGCAGCAGTATACGTTTGCGTGCACCAGGTCACATCATGATATTTGTGTAGGTAATTAAGCTGATTTGATTCCCGAAGGCAAATCAATCCATGATCACAGGGGGCTCTCATGTCTTCTTCGACACCGCATGCACAAATGGCTCTTGAATTGCTGAAATGAACGGCATATTCAGTGATAATTGAACCAATTGTGGGAAAACTTTTAACGAGAAATGATACCGGCGAGTACGAAGTCACCTGCATTCGGCAAGCGGTACCCAACACTCGTGCTACACGATCACTGGCTTTCTTCGTCAATTGTCCCCATGATGAGCTTTTCGAAAGACTCTGTGCCCACTTTTCGCCAACATAGCGCTCTATCCCCATCAAACAATCAAGAATAGGTAGTTTTCTGATACTTCGCAGCCTATTGTTGATTGATTCCACGTTGTTAGAAGTCAGCATTCCGTACCGTGGACAAGGACTGAAATAGAGTGACCACTTCTCTTCACCGATGTCCATCAGCCACTTCAGTGCACCAGGGTTCATACCCCTTAGGAGTTCCGCTTGATGTTCAAATGAACCCTTAGACATTGAACGGGCAAGTGCCCACGCTGCATTCTTGAGTTCCTTGGATCTAAATTTCTTGTTAAAATTTTCCATAAGATGCCGGAAGCAAAAGAAGTGATAATGAACTGCGTCAATCTTGGCTGCGGCCGGCACTAATCCTTTGTCACGATCAGATATTATAAACGCTGGTTTATTATCGAGGTTACTCAGCAAAAAGTTCAAAAAGTACGACCAATTATCTTCATTTTCGATAGCCACCACCGCAATTCCCACAATTTGAATTTCTCCGTTTCCGTTACGAAAGCAGGCCGCGAGAAGTACTCCTCCGGGTGATGTCTTCAAAAAGGTGCCATCTACGTTTAAGCCACGATCTGCGTACTGAGAAAATGATTTTGATCCTTCTCGATAAACGATACACAAACGTTTAAAAACACCACTTGACGTTTCGAGAGTTCCAGCGTGGCCAAATTGTTTCATTGCTTCGATATAGGACGGGAGAAATGCGAATTGAGCGATGTCATCCTTAAATAATTCAGATCTCAATCTCTTACACGCGGTCACACAGTTTATATAAGATGCAGAATGCCCCAACTTTGCCACCGTCCGTTGAATGATGACTGGAGAAACATCTCGCCCATGCTGAACAAAAAGCTCTCGGATAGACTCGTTCTGTGCTAGCTGCTTCCCTGTCCACTTTCTGTTAAATGAGTGGGATTGTGTATCGACAGTTTCAATCGGACATGTATGCTTCAGGAACTTGGAGGGTTTCTTGAATTCCGTTTTGAAGGCAAACTGAACTACAAATTCACATTGTAAGGTCACACAAACGACTTTGTATCGTCGCTTGTCGCTTACTACGACCTTATAAGCCCTGTGGACAGATTCATGATAGGCTAGGACAGCATTGACGATATCCGCTTTGCTCGTGTACACTTGGTGATCAAAGAACTCGTTGCTTGACTCATAGGATGGTATTGGAGACAGACTGTGTGAAGACATTCAGGAAGTGTTTTGTAAGAAGAGCACCTTTTTGGAAATGGTGTTCATACGCGATATCCTCAATCCGATATTTTGATTTGCTTCAAGTGTTTACACGACATATGATCATAATACCTGAACCAATAAATTAGGAGAAAGATGATGAGTAGATCGATATTCCATGACGTAGTATCAGCTTACAATTGTATTGGAGCTCGTTATGTGGATATGATTTTTTATTGTTTATTAATCACGCGTTCCTCGCGCAATCAACACGAAATACCCAAATTTCAGGATAGTTTTGATATATCGCCAAATCCGGAAATTTCTGTTGCATTGAAATAAAAGGACAGCGATACAGTTTTCTATCTTATTATCTTAATTTTGATATCATGTGCATTGAGCGGCATACCAGGATTGAGAACGGTTGCCTTGAAATTAACCATTCCTAGCAGGTGTGTATGCCTTTTTTCCAAGTTAACATACAATTTGCTATATATAAAAGATATTCCAACTACGTGCTTAGTCGAGATAATACGATATCCTCTGTCCAGCCTGCACTTAACAGATGCCGTAGAATATTCGCTGGCAGTCTCGAATCTCTAGGTCGAAGCGTTCGAGGAATAACGCGTGCGATACGGGTATATCGTATAAAAAATTGGATGTACACTTACAAATTAAGATGGAATATGTGAAAAGACATGCACAAAGCACTAGAATTTGCTCAATTTGTGTATGTGAAGCATGTAAATTCACTCAAAATTGCACGAAGATTGTTGTGGGTTGTTTCACATTTAGGGAGATATCTCTGCAACCACATTACCGAATTCAATACTTTTTCGTTTTTTTCATCTAGATATAGAGCTCCCATTGTACGAGCTTTCAATTGCTTACTGCAACTTCTGGATTTGACGATAGAGCTAATCGTCACCTGGTGCTTTCTGATTGTGAGAGGAATGCATGATTAAACAGAATTATCCCCATTTTCATCGGCAGGTAGTCCTCCACTACTGAGCAGTGAAAGATAACAATATAATACAGTAATATTTCCTTGTGGAGTATTTTTTATATTTTCCAAACCTGTGGGGTATTTTTTATATTTACGTTTGCATATGGCGCATTTTTTATATTTTCCCATTTAAAAAACAATATTTTAAATATGGAATAGTATTGTAATCAACGTGCAACTTCAACATTGACTTAACCTTTATTCCCCATGTGTTCTGTACCACGCGTGGTACAGAACACATGGGGAATAAAGGCTACACTCATCCGTTTCCGGAATCATAGCAGTGAAATCGTTTATCACCTCAGTTTTTGATTTCGAGTACCAATTCATTCTCTTTCCTCGTGAACACCTTGAGTCTCCTCTTTTTCTTCACTTGGTCCATGAATAGTCTCAAAATGTTGATTGTGGCGTTGATGTCACGGTCCCACAATGTGCGATGGCATTCACTATTTTTGCAGTGTCGCGCACCATAAAGATCCTTACCGCCAATTTCTTCGTTGAAGCGGCACTCAATAGATGGACGTGAGGTGATAAATACTTCAATTCAATATGCTTCGCTATAGAGAAGCCGGAAACGATTCATTCAAGAGACACCATCGAAATGAGAAACTCTCAAACTCCTGAGAAGTACCTTGTGGTGTATACTTGATTTTTCTAACTCCATATATCTTAACCTTTTTTCCCATCCAAGATGTATCATCTAATTTTTCTGGAAACGCGATTGATCGTCAACATGGCCTTTTAAGATAATTGCGCACACAGCAAGAGCCACGAAGGAGTCTCTCCATACAATGAATCCTAAAGTCCACTCTCAAGGCAATCTTAGTTTTAATCTTTATTCCCCACATCATTTGTACAGCGCGTCGTACAAGTGGGGAATAAAAGTTAAAAGTCGCAGATTTAGTCAAAAATAGCTCTTCTTTGACGCGCTTAGGACTGACGAAGAAGCATAACCATGTCTCGCCGCCGTTTAAGTGCTTCGAATGACACTATTAATGCCAATCACCACAGCAATTCTATTGCTGAGAAACAGCAAGCAGCAGCAGTCGACAAACCTCCTCCCACGGCGCTGCGGATCAAGATCATCTCGATGGGTGAAAGTGGTGTGGGCAAGAGCTGCGTCATCAAACGGTTCTGCGAAGAGAAATTTGTAAGCAAGTACATCTCAACGATCGGTATCGATTACGGCGTTAAACCTGTGCAAGTCCTAGGCGAGGAAGTGCGTGTAAATTTCTGGGATTTGTCTGGGTTGCCAGAGTTCTTGGAGGTGCGGAATGAATTTTACAAGGACACCCAGGGTGGTATTCTTTTTTATGACATCACCTCACGGAAGAGCTTTGAGGCGTTGGAGAACTGGCTGCGTGAAGCCGCCAAATTTGGTGCGGGCAAGTTTCCGTGCATTTTATGCGCTAATAAGGTCGATCGACCGAGAGTGGTGACGGAAGATGAAGGCAGGGCGTATGCGAAAGCGAAAGGCTTTGAGTACTTTGAAACATCAGCTTGCACGGGTATGAACGTGAACGATGCTTTCTATGCGCTGTTTAGCCAAGTGGTAACACAAATGGCGAGATAATGGATAAATCTTTTACATTTAGAGAGATTGGTTAGTAAAGATAGATGCTGTAGGCCGTGGCCACACAGAATAAACTATCCTATTATCATGTCGTAAGAACATGGATCATCAGTAATTGAAACCATAAAGTAAATATCAGCGCACAAACCACATAAACACTTAGAGGGAGTAGCTTACGTTGGAGTAGGTTTCTGAAGCATAGCAGTCGGTCTCTGGATCCCAAAAGCATCGACAACCCATCCTAGTCCATAATCACAATTAAAACGGCCGTGTCACAAAGTTACAGACCATGCATCATACCGGATGCCTTCGCCGCGCTGCTCTCCGATCACGACTTGTACCACGTACTTGCACCGAGGGTAATTGCACGCTGGATCACATAAAAAGAAAAGAAACATTAGGCAGATCATCATTTGTTTCGTCACAAGCTTCCACTATATAACCTTTGAGTTGAGATTTAATGGCATCAGCGACTTCTTTCGTGAGTGCTGATGCACGGTCTGACTGATACGTGGTTTTCTCTAGTTTCTCATGAAGCACCTGACTAATCACCTGCTTCGTCTTGGTTGTCGTCGGTCTAACACAAACACCATTAAACATGGTATTCATATCACTATCCCGAAAAAATAAACGCATACTTTGCTTCTTACTTGTTCTTGGGATTGAGCCTCAATGCTCCGACCCCCTCAGGCTTGATCGCATTCGCCGGCATCGTCGAATAAATTGTTTTACAGTGGCTACACAACTGGGTGATGGATCTTCACGACCTTTCATGTTCAACAAACATTCGAAATCAGATACTGAATGTCACTCTTTTTCACTTCATGTCACTCTTTTGTTGGAAGCTTTTTGTGTTATGCTCATCAAATTGAGCTCTTCAGGAGAAGGAATTCTATTCTATTTGGCAAGCATTCATCAACGATGGCTGCTGCAAGACAAGACGAGCTGCGCTGCCTTCTCTGTGAACAGGTGCTGCCGAAAGCACTTTCTGACCGTGGATTAACTGATTGCGCACACGAATTCTGTCTCGCATGCATTTGCAAAGAGCTCGTTGAGCGCAAGAACCATTGTCCAGCATGTCATGCGCATGTCAAGCGTGTGCATCAGCTCAGTGACGACAACATATCTTCGACGTCTACGACTGCAGCGCCCGCATTGGTCAAGTACTGCAACGCTACATACGTGCTTAATGTCTCCATTTGGGCCGTAGATGATCCAGCGCGGGTCTTGGCATCGCTCTTCAACCTGTACGTTCTCGATTTAGTTAGGAATACAAATGAAAACAATCAGCATAAGATTATGTGTGCGCATGTGTTTGTGTTATTAGGGAGCACGCACGGCTCATACACAAAGGTAAGCTACTGAAGAAAGGCGATATCTGGCCGGGCACGGTCGTGCAGCTCTTCGGGACGAGAAAAGGGACTATGCGAGGTATGACTAAGCATATCATATCAGTAGCATCTTAATATAGTTGTCTAACCTACGAAATCTTATCACAAATATGGACGCAGTTGGCACTGTTTCATCGGACTACTCAACGTTGATAACGAAGACATGGCTACAACGTGCACAGCAGATAGTTTGTTGTCCATTCAGTGTCATTTACGATTTCTTCCGCTCACTCTTTGGCTTTCCGGGTAATGACCAACGTGGCCAACGAGGTTACATTCGTGCGGCGACAAGAGAAGAGCTAAGCACCACACGCGAGACCTCGTTTGACGAGCCTGGCCGCGTTCCAAGTCCACACTATACTGATTCTATTTGACAAGCAAGCCATCCGCAGCAGTAATTAAGATTCCACGTTGACGTGTATGAATTGAATTTCTTCCGTTTGTGTCGCAGTTCTCTCTACATTTGCTTCTATTCTCCTTTTTCTTCACCTGCTCACTCTTTTCCCATACATCATCATGGCATTTACATTCGATCATATCCAACGGCACCATGTGTGAGCGCGACCAAAAGCTTCTCCTTTAGATGTTCTGTAGTAGGATAATCCGGGAGTATCAAGCGGCGATCACTGTGTGAACGAAGGTTGAGTTAGCATTTTACACATTTCAATCATCCTCAGCAATTGTTATTGGTCTTTACCATGTATTTGCCTTGGGGCAATGGTTGATGTTCATACGGGAATCCACGTCGACATACCAACATCCAGTGTCCTGCACATGAAAAAAACCAAGCATCAGAATATTTGTCAGATGTGGGTGATCTCACCTCTCTGTAGCCAACAGCTCACCGCATTCATGTATCGGTACTTGGATTCGAATCCAAACAGTGGCGGCATGGGCGATCCGGACCAAAATGTCAAGAGCTTCGCGCGCATTTCTTGATCAAACTCGTCAACGACACGCCAGAATCGTTTGATGACGCCATGTGTGGGCGACGCGCCACGTGAATAAAGTACAATATTCTTCAAACTGGACAAGTCGATATTTAGCTCACCACGCACCACTTGTCGCAACTCTCTTGGCAGAAACAATCTCAAATCCGCCGGGAGAATCGTCTCCAAAAGACCATCACGCATCTTCTTGTAATACTCCAGCTCATTACCGAAGAAAAATTGCTTTGCACGTAGTTCCACGTACTGTTGCTTGTTCTTGTTGGTCACAGCCATATTGCCCATTCCTTTCTGAAGCTCCATTTCCATCACAGTAGTTACTGGTTGCTGCTCACCATCGTGGTCATCGATCACCTCAACTTCTGTAGTGTAATCAAATTGTATTTCTAGAGGTGATGCTGCGAAATCGTGATCGAGAACAAACTGTAGACTGCGCTTGAAAACGTCATTTTCTGCGGCGTACTCTTCCCACGTAACCGGCTGTTGAAGCATAAACTTCCAAAACGCCAACGGAAAATTCGCATTCAGCGGTTGATGATTGCGAATCGCAAGTCCAATCAATCTGCCCACACATTGGTACAGCTTCTTCAATGTCTCTACCTCGTTTTTCTTCACGATGACGTCGTCTTGCGTCAACTGCAAGTCGTTTCGTTTTGCATCCAATACTTGCTTGCTGATCTGTAGCTTGCGTTGAACGATTCGCATCAGGTCGTGTTTGCGTTCCTTGTCAGAGAATTCAAATAATGGGAAAAGATTGATGAATTCATCTTTGCCGATACCAGGGACAGCAAGCTTAGTATTGACACCACGAGCACTGCTTCGACCTTGTGAGCGCGCCAACTGAAGCCATTCTGTACCGATTTCACTCACATGTTGCGGTGGCGCCGGGTCTTCCACCTGAGGTTCCGGTTTCGAGTGATAGTTTGGATTGAAGAAGCATGTCTGCACAATCTGGAAGAATTCACGAATGACTCCAACACCCACCCCCGGTTCATTGATAAGTGTGATGTTGAGTTCTCCTTTCATATTACGTGAACTCGTGCTTAGCACCTGCTGGAGGATAAATTCGACATAGCTCGCTGCTGACGCACGACTCAAAGAGACGGATACAGATCCACTATGCTCCTCTGCCAAAATGCCAAGATAGTCCACCTTGTGCTCGAGTCGAATCAAATCTTGGGTTGTAGCCAGTGCATACAAGTCCATTCCTAAAATCTTGGCATCTGAACGAATCAGTATGTCAAGCTTTGCCTTCAGTGGAGAGATTTTTTCAACAAACGACAACGGTAACGGAAATGCTGTTGCAATTGTCTGAAGAAGGTGGACTTGGCTTGAAATGTAGTAATCAATTCGTTTCTTGGCTGCGTCCTGTTTCACGAACTTCTTCATGATCTAACATTATCAAGTCAAAAAGATTTAGCAAAACAAAATACATCATATGAAACTCCTAATAAATATACGTACTCCATAGAGCTTGGATAAGGTTCCATCTTCATCCTTCAGGAAAGCAGCTTCGAGTTGCTCAAATACTTGAAGGATGTGTAGAACCAACGAGAAACGTTGTGGTGAGGCAATCGATTCGTCAAGACCTCCTAAACCCGCTTCCACCAATGGCCATAGTTTTTTAAAAGGCTGAATGGCCGCCTGAAACACAGAAGCAACCGTCATTTTCGTAGCACTTGTTTCGTCTTGAATAGTTTTTGCAAATGGGGCGAAAAACTGGAGGAAATGCTTCGATAGTGCGATAAGTAGGTGGAACTCCACTTCTTCATCATAGCTTTCATCATCAAAATCCGTTCGATCAAAAATGCAAAAGAGAAGTTTTGTACCTGGAAATAATACAGTAATTTTATCATCAAGAAGAAGTTAGAGACAATTTTGAATAAAGCAAAGAAAACACCAATGGAAATCTACCTGAACGATACATCGCCTCTGTAACGCGTAGATAAAAATGGAGACGGCTGCATTGTTGAATAGGTAAAACTTGATTTGCAGAATATGGGTTGCCACTCGAGTACGGCGTCAAAAGGTGCATCAGCACCATCGTCCATATTTTCACGCGTCGGGATAGACTGCGGTGCGAAAATAGCGATTCCGTGATCATCTCGAATGCTTTAGGTGTCAATGATATGGTGGTGGTGGATCCTGCCGGTTTTCCCTTCAACGCCTTAACCCATAGATCACGGTGATCTTTGTTGCTCTTGAGAGAAAGTGGATACAGGTTCGTCACGCTATACATGAATCCATCAAGGTATATCGGTTTTTCCTTCATGTCATCGGGAAGCTGGGCAATCTATGCACAATGCAATATATAGCAAATAAGTAATGAGGATAGCTACTCTTGTGATCGCTTCGTGTACACATAGCACTTCAACCACAAGAGCGGCTTGCATACCTCATTAGCAATAGAAACGATTCCTGCGTGTGCCAATATTAAACTCTTCAGATACACAGCTCGAATTCCATCATCTCCTTTTCTTGAGAAAAGGCTGCCCACACCTGGTAAAAAGACAAACCACAGGGTCATGTGTTAGAGCAAACAAATTGATACAAACATGAGAGAAGTAAGTGGCCAAGTCTTTACCAGTCGTATTGCTGAGTTCAAGCAACGTGCACGTAACATATAACCCTTCCGCGGTGCGATCGACACGCTTTTGAGCATGAACCTGGACTTCTTTATCTATCATAGCCGTTCCAAAAAATGGGCATTGTGGTTCCTGGAAAAAGGTAAATACAACAAAACACTTAACAACAACAACTTACCTGCTGCACTTTCAGGCTCCTTTGTACTTGTGGTGTCCACTCCACCTGCTCCATCGCTTTGGTTCTTCTTACTGGTCTGATCGTCACCACCAGCACTACTATCCTGACGTTGTGCGCCCCTCTTCTTTTTCTTCTTGCCACCCTTTGTTGTATCTGGTTTCGGCATGCTTGTGACAAACACACGTCGCTGGAACGCATTCATCTCCACCACCTGCAACGGGGTATGGCCACGCACACTTCTCTTCGTGAGATCAGCATTGAAGAGCTTAAGGAGGCGAAGCGCCTCCCAGTGTGCCACTGCCGCTGCCGTGTGTTGCACATACATGCCTTTGTCGGACTGAAACGACAGAATTGCATCGATTTGGTCATGTTGCTCGGCATAGCCCAGCAGTAACTCTAGAATCGCCACTCCGCGTTCTTGCTGGTCAACTGTGTATCCATTCGCCGCAGCAAACAACACACATACCAGAACAGCATTCACAAAGCCATAACTATGCACCACATTGACCATTGACGTAGATGCTGAAAGCAACAACTCGACAAGTGGTTTCTCAAGCGTCATACACGCCGCGATCAATGGCGACAATCCATCCCGTTGCGCTGCCTTGTTGGTCGCCACGAGATTTACGTCCGCCTGTTTGTCACGCACGAGCATCGCCGCCATTTCGTAGCGCGCGTACCGGCATGCTTCTACCAGCAACACATCACCCTGTGGTGTTCGAGTATTCACATCCACTTGACCACTGACAGTTAAAACCGCACGAAACGTATCAGTTTTCCCACATCGAATTGCATCCAACAAAAGCTCCATTGGTGTCGGTGGGGGTGCCACTGCAGAAGTAGTAGCAGAAGTAGCAGCTGCTGACGTTTTCTCTCCAGGTTGAGAAGTTGATTTCCCCTTCCCATGTTTCCCATACGGCGACCGACGACGACCACCTGCTCCGCGTCCGCTTCTACGTGGTGTATGCGCTAGTGCAGTGGTTTGACCAGCTGCGGTAGTCGCAGCAATAGCGCCCGTAGAAGCGTTTGCTGATGCGGCAGCTTCTTCTGGATGCACCATGTTGATGTTTTTGTGTGGATACTCGGGCAGAACGATATTTAATGTGGAAGGTTAACAGCTAATACTACAATTATAATATTAAACAATATATAATTTTAAAGGATGAGAAGAGATGGGTACCAAAAGTAAGCGATATTTTTCTGTTAGCGCTACTTTAGCGACACGACGAGCAAAACACGAATAAAATCAGAAAAAAAAAGCGAGTGTAATGACCTGCCGTTGACATTTGTGTTTCGCTCTGATGGAAGAGCGGTAAACGTAAAGAGCTGCCTCACATACGACTAAAGCCATGGGGTGTCTCACTTGTCATGAAGAGTGGAATATCCATGCCCAACTAATCTCCATACACACATATCCATCAAGTTTTGATACTATATAGTGAGATAACGTGCTACTTCCATCACTTAACTAGCAAAATTGCGGTGACAGGGGGCAGCAGTATATCTAGGAAACCATGCTATGGTCTGTCGTCATGTAAAGTAATGAAGTATCGATGATCGCATTTCCACCTCCGTCGCGATATGAGATGCTTCGAGACGGCATCCGTCCATCCAGTTCAAAAAGAGTAAGAGTCAGTTGAAAAATTTTCCTTGCTTTTTTGACATTAGCCAGTGAAGTAACGTTACTCATGCGATAAAAACCCTGCTTCCTCTTCGTCTTGTCTCTGACCGCTACTTCTCACGGCTAAACTTACACGCAAGTAACGCCATGAAGTAACGATTACTCGTTTTGTTTTGTTGCTGTGACCAGCCCAAACGGAATATTCACTTGCCCATCTGACGCAGAAAGGAAGAAGGAAGCGGATTTTTCTCCATCATGCCTGCGTCTACGATGTCCACTGCCGCGATGGTTGATCTCTCCATGATACCACCGCCACCCCCAGAATGCAATGGAGCAGAAGACTTGACACTATTAACACTAGAAGACGTCGTGAAGGACTCGCACATGCACGCGCTTTTTCTACAGTACCTTTCGGTGAACGACAAGAAAGGCTTTGCGCGGCTGCTCTTCTTGTACGTGCTGACAAACATTACCAAAGTGATACTGAATACCTACTCATTATTTTTTATATGGTTGTGCTTGTAGGGTGAGCGTAGAAGAATTTAAAAAGTTATTAGGTGCGCATCCGGATGGTACAACAGACGCTGACGAGGAGCTGGACGGCGAAGAGCTCGCCGCTGAGAAGCGCAACCACCGGCGCGTGTATGCCAGCAAGATCATCTCGAAGTTTATGAGCCAGGACTCGTTCTTAGATATCGCATCGGAGAATTTGCGAATCTTGAACAAGTCGGTCTGGAGTTTTGGCAGTTTTCTGCGGAATGACTTGATGATGTGCGCAGGTTTGTCATCGAAAGTGGATTTATTTTATGACGCCGAGGTCGCTGTAAGAAAGGCATTGCTGCCGAGTTTTGAACAGTTTACACAAACGAAAGAATATGCCGATTTGGTTGCGAACGCACGGATTACTTATACACTTGTGGGTGAAGACAAGACGCTAATGACGACAACATCTACTGATTCGACACATGATGCTGATGCAACGGATTCAGAAGAAGAAAGCAAACCGATAGTACCGACCCCGCGGCTATCGATGGGGCCGCACTCATTTTCTCGTTCGGCATCTTCATATCTAACGCTTGACCGCGTGTTGAGCAACCGGCGACTGTGTAGTGTGTTTTGGGTGTTTCTGTTTAAGGAACGTACGCACGAACAACTCAGTTTGTGGATGGACTTCCGATATCAATTAATTCCGTTATTGAACGCGTTCATTGAAGCAGCCAAAGCTGACATGAGTCTGGATAGTGGCAGCGAAATAGAAGAAGGCAGGGACGAAAGTGACGAGCCACAAGAGGCTTTCCAGCAACAAATTCACTCACATGCGCAACCAGGAGAGTTGATTGATCAAGTCCTCACAGTCGGCAATCGGATTGCGGCCAAGTACTTGGCAGTGAACGCTGGCACATATGTGACGTTTGTCGGCAACGCCGATCGCGCGCTCTTACTCGACTATGAACGCCACGTATCGACCTGTATTGAGGCAGGAACTTTTTCACTGGCAGACGCGGAAGGGATGCTGAAATCAGTACAGAAGATTTCATCGGTGATTGAGTACAATTTGAAGGTCAACCATTTTGTGCGCTTCATGGGCAGCGATTCGTTCCGATCGTTAGTGTCATCTTATCAAAGTCGCTTGCTGAGCCCATCAGGATCTTTTCGGGCACCAGGCATGGATGAAGAACTGCCTGTTGAGGCAGTGGGTAATAGCGGAGCCAGCAGCTCGTCGGAATGCAGCATGACGACGCTACAGGAATTGTTTCATTGCATGAATGTGGCCTCGCACCAGCCGCAACGGATCCGCGGTAAGAAATTTACGCTTCGTGATTTGTTTCTCGCACAATTGCGTGGTGAACCGCAATCGAAATCGCTCGTCAGCTTTGTGATGACCTTTCGATTAGACATGAGCGATAAAACCTACCCACAGATTATCAAGGACGTATTGCATACCCTGGCCACGAAAGAGAGTAGCGATGATATGCAGCATCACCATGCAATCCCTGACCATGTCGAAGCGTTTTTCTGTCCCTCTGGTGCTGATGTAGTTCGAAGTAAAACACGGCCATCGCCCACGTTGTTTCATATGACAATTGGAAATTCCGACAAGGCTTTTTATGGTGCGTGCCTGACGCGGTACGTTGCCCAAACGGATGAGAAGCAGCTTGGTCCGCTTGATTTGGTACTGCGTGAGACCGAGGGCATGCAAGTTTTTGTACCCGTAGGGCTCTGTGTCATCAGTCGCTTCCCGATTTTGGACACACTCAAGAAACGCCTTGATACACTGCACACCAGTGTTCAAGATGATGAAGATTATGTTGATAATCCACATTGGATGCCCTCAGCTGCACAAATGGCGGAGCTTTTGGCACCGTTTGACTTCTCAGTGATTGCCAGTGCCCATGCCAATAGCATGAGTGGTAGCACTGGCCCATCATTGGCGAAATTGTCGAGTTATGTGGATTTCTCAATGGAAGAGCTCTTCTGCTGTTTATCGATCGAGAATGTTGTGGCATTAGTGACGTGCATGATGCTGGAACGGCAAGTCGTGCTTGTGAGTTCACGGTATTCGGTATTGACGGCTGTAGGCGAAACGCTCAAGAGTCTCATATCTCCACTCGTATGGAGTCATGTGTTTGCACCGATTCTACCCAAGAGTATGCTCGAATGCCTGCAATGTCCAACACCCTATCTCTTTGGTGTCCATTCCAGCTATCGAAAAGAATTG
Source organism: Pilasporangium apinafurcum (assembly GCA_001600495.1). Classification (NCBI taxonomy): domain Eukaryota; phylum Oomycota; class Peronosporomycetes; order Pythiales; family Pythiaceae; genus Pilasporangium; species Pilasporangium apinafurcum. The sequence continues at coordinate 67,296 of BCKE01000096.1, forward strand.
AGTGAGTGGTTGACACGTGAAGGCAGTTGCGCGAGCATTGTTGTCGTTGATTTGGATTCCAACACCTTGAGTTCTGCGGTGCGGCCGCAATTACCTGAATCGGTTCGCTTGCCTTTGATCACGAGTCTGCAGCAATTACTGCGACCCCGTATCTACTTCAGCGACTACGTCCCGATGTGTCAGCCATTGCTTTCTCCTGAACGACCTTCTCGTCGCTTCCCTGAACGTCATGTACGCGACTGTTTTCAGCAGATGGTAACGCAGATCTGGCGAAATCTAGAGGAGTTTCGTTTTGTGCTTTCCGATGATTTCGATAATGTCGTCGTGTTTGATCGCATTGCGTTTGCAAGTCGATTACCAGCGAATGAGCGTGCGTTTTATCGTAGTTTCTTGGAGACACAACTCTTTTCTCATGAGATCGCATCGGTTGCATGAGGTAAACAACAGAATCGTAGACTTTGCCTGCATAAGAATTCAGTATTTAATTACTAATAAAGAAAACATGAAGGACATGCAATTCTATAATTTTCCATGAAAGATGCACACATATAGTAAAGTATACACACGAAAGGATGAACATTTGTCGGGTTACATCACAATACATGGCGCAGCGGATTTGTCGTGACGATTGTCGCTTGGGCTGGACCGTGCAGAGGAACCCGACGCTGGAGCACGTGCGCCATGGAACACGAAGTTGCGCTTCAAATACCCTGCAAGCAGACGATGTTCCTTCTTCAACAATGTCAGCGCATCGTCCACCCGTTGTTTTAACTCTCGGTCCGCTACCTCCATATTGAACTGTTCTTGGTTGCCTTGACTTTCCAGCAAACCTTCGCACGCCACTTGCACGCGGAATGCCGACTTAGAGACACGCATCGCCGCCACATATGCTGACGATCCTTTCATCGAGTGAGCTTCGCGTCGCATCACATCGATGCTGCCACTTTGAAATGCGGCGTTGATCTTCGCCATGTTGGTCTCGCATCCAAGAGCAAACTTCTCCAACAGGTTCAAAAACAACTCCTCGCGCCCGCCACATTGCTCCACACCCAACGAATAGTTGACTGGATCACCCTCAGGGATGGGAATGTTTGTCGGATCGATTGCAGCCGGGATGGTAGCTGCTGGTTTCCTATCGGCGACTGTTGTCATGGAGGGCGATGCAGTTCCGTCCAAACTGAGTGGACGCGAAAGCACTGGCGCAAGCCTTCCACTTCCTGTTCCACTGTTATTCATCCGAGCGCTAGCAGCACGAGAGAAACCATCACGATTACTAATACTAATTTCGTTCGGTTCTGTGGATCGTTTTCGGAGCAATGGACCCCGTGGAGATGGTTTTTTTGCTTCCATATCTCTTTTGAACGGAGGGTGGCTCCAAAGAGTTGGATTTGTCGAGAGCGGCGGCAGCTGTGATCCGTCTTCGTCATCCCCCTGGTTGGTCGATGGGAAAAGCGGTTCACCTTTCTTGTACGGCAGCGTCGTGGACGTCGTAGTCTGTGGTGTAGCCAACGCTGACAATTGCTTCCAGTCAGGTAAATCCAATCCTGCTCCGCTTGGTTCTCTCGGAAATGCCATTAAACCACTGGTTGCGCTGGTCGACCGAGAGCTACTGCCTAAGGATGTACCCATACTGAAGATAGACGTTGTTGGTGCTGCGGTTCGGAACGCATGTCCGCCCTGTCGACCAATTGCCATGGGATCATCCAGCTCTAAATTGGATATCGCACGCGCAAGATCCAATTGTTGCATGTGTCGAGACGCTGGCGCTAGTCTCGTGGCAGAGTCCTGCCTATTTCCTGAAAAATCATGCTCATCGTCCAATGCGCTATCGAATGAAGGTCTGGGCGTCGGAGTGACACCGTGAAAGGGAGAAGGAGCTTGATTCAAGGTTGCCACATTTCTTTCTTTCCTTGTGCCACCAGTTGGTGTTGCGGTCGCATGGTGCACGACAATATCTCTACTGGACGGACTCAACACAACAGGGGAACCTGTTCTCGCAGAATCGCTGGTTGTTTTCTTCGGACCCAGGTACCGCACGCGCATCCATTGACGGATAGCTTTACGGAGGCTCACTTTCGAAATAGGTTTCACCATAAACTCGTCCATTCCACAATCCAAACATTTCTGTCGATCACCACTCATAGCATACGCTGTAAGACCGAGAATAGGTATACGTGGGAGCTTGTTATCTTTCTCAAATTGCCGAATAGTAGCTGTGGCAGTGTATCCATCCATTACAGGCATCTCGCAATCCATAAAGATCAAATCGAACTGAGCGTGATGCTCAATATATGCGCTGACTGCTTCTCGACCATTCACCTCCCACTGTAGCATGTGATCGTCTTCCTGTAGGAAACATTTCACTACTTCCCAGTTAAACTCGTTATCTTCAACCACAAGAATTCGCGCTTGAGCAGGGACGACAATTGGTACGAGTGGTTGCTCGTGCATGGTTAAGCTTCCTACACTTTCATTCGAATTCACGTGCGCTCCACCGCCATCTGCTTGTCCAGTAGTCCCCTCAAGAAGCATATCTGATGCATATAACGAGCTTCGTTGGTCATCCTCATCATCAAGCAAACGTACTACAACAGTGAAGTGAAAATTGCTCCCGACACCCAGTTCGCTTTCGACATCAATATGGCCATCCATCAATTCTGCGAGCTGTTTGCAAATAGCAAGGCCCAGTCCTGATCCGGTTGGATTGTTCTGACGTGTGCGCTCTAACTTCGTAAACAGAGAGAACAGACGAGATTTTTCTTCTTCATCCATTCCAATGCCTGTATCAATCACTTCGAAAAGCAATTTCTTAAAGCCCGGTGGCAAGTCCGGGGTATGCACAACACCACATGTGACAGTAATAGATCCAGTATTTGTAAACTTGATCGCATTCGATAATAAGTTCAGTAAAACTTGGCGTAGACGAACAACATCACCAATAACGACATTGGGGACATTTTCATCGCACTTGATCTCGAGTTTTAAGCCTCGTTCACGAGCCTTAAAATCGAATATCTCAATGGAATAATCCAGCAAATCCTGCATTTGGAACGGAGCCGCAGAAATTTCGAGGTGGCCAGCTTCAATTTTGGACAGATCGAGAATATCGTTGATCAGGTTTAGCAGCAACGACCCTGACACGTACGCCATATGGACATACCGTTCGGGTGTTTTGTCCAACTTTTGTTCTTTCAGCAACTCCAGCATGCCGAGCACACCATTTAATGGTGTGCGCAGTTCATGACTGAACGATGCCAAAAAGTTTACTTTTGCTGCCTCCATATGCTTCCTCGCGGTATAGTCTTGTCCAACACCAATTACCCCGCGAATATTACCGTGCATATCCTTTTTACTTGAGGCATTCACGAGGAGGAGAAGAAAGGCACCACGCTTGGTCATCATGGGGAGCTCCATCTCTCCAACATCAATACCAATCAGAGCCTGGTTCAGCAGTTGACGAACCTGCTGCCGGCTCTCTGCAGTGATGAACGTGTGAACTAATGATAGACCCAAGACTGACGATTTGTGATAGCCTGTGATTTCTTCAATTTTTTGATTCCATTCGTTGATGCATCCATTGGTATCAATACCAAAAATGGGAGCGTTCGCCGTATCAATCAGCCTAAAATACTCATGCTCCTGCGCAATACGATCGGTAATGTCTTGGCCAATGCCAACAACTCCGACAATATTGCCGTTTGAGTCCATCCGTGGAGTGGCATTAAGCAAGATTTCAATTCTCGTGCCCGGGCGCGTAATCAGTGGGAACTCAAAGTTAGCGGTTTGAACGCCTTGTAACGCTTTTGAGAGAACTTCTGCAACAATTGGACGAAATTCGGGCGATATAAATGTCTCCACAAGATTCTCTCCCATCACTTCGCTGATTGAGTAGTTTGTGATCTGGGCAGCTTTTTTGTTCCAAATGTTCACACACATATTGGCATCGACTCCAAAAATGGGTGCGTTAGCGGTATCAATAAGACGACTGTATTCTTGCTCTTGAGCGATTCGATCGGTGATATCTTGACCAATACCAACCACACCAAC
>BCKE01000097.1:0-10642 GCA_001600495.1 Pilasporangium apinafurcum
ACGACGCTTCACTAGACCACGCCGCGCCATTTTACGCCCTCGATCACACCTGGATGGGTCTTTAGACCATGATACACCATTTTACACCCGCTAACCTACTTGGAAATTTTCTTTTATTTTGATAAACAATTTTAATTACGAATTTTGTTGCAACAGAGATGTTGGTGAATTGTTTACTAACAAATATTTGGTCATTTTTGTTTTATTTAAAAATCAGCGATTGTATGAATGTGATGCTTGTATCTATTGTATACTTGTATAGATGGTGTAAGTAGTGATAAAATAATGAGAAGAGCATGAAGTAGTGATTATGCAAAAGAATTGAAATCTACGGACTTTTGTTTGTATTCAAAAATTTTGTGGCCTGAGAAAGTGAATTGTTGATTTGCATTTACTTGATTTTCAGTTTGGTTGTTCACCCGATATTAAAATTATTCGACAAAAGTTGGACGTCTTGGAAGAGTGAACATAAAGATTTCTATTAACATACTTTCATATTGCTTTGTGCACTCAACAGAAGAAAAGCAAATATTTTGTTTTAGGATAAATTCAGAAGAAAAATGTTCTACTAAAACTATCATTGGAGTTGTACTGTATTCTGAGGAGGAGTTGAAGAAAAAAAAAGAAAAGTTATACAGTGATTATTCTTTTAAGTACGAATTTGAAGTTTTGGAATAGTACCATAGATATTCATTTAAGTACGATTTTTGGTTTTACGATTTTTATTATGTTGATTTTGTCGTAAGTCGTCAATTTACTGATGGATCTGTTCACGAATGCTATGCTTCGAAGTAGTTATAGACGAAAGTTAATGCAGTAAAGATTGTAGAAGTAATGATTAGTTTTGTCAACGAGGATATAGCACATTTCCAGGAACGTAAGATGAGCTGTTACCCACTCTACTTCATTTTAAAGAAGTTACCTGCCCTCAAGCGCAAATGGCAGCGATACACTGAAATATCCATTGTAGATGTGGCAGTCATCTCAGGGTTAGACTGGAATTGCAGACGTGCGTCTGATACAAGGATCATAGCCGTTTTCTTCGCTTCAAAGAAAGGAAGTATCTGGATTTATCTTCGATACTTATGCCTTGACACCTTTGAACGTTGGTATCGATATATGGTGGCATGAGCTCTACATGAGTCACAATAACAACGACACCTGGCTCAAGGTGCATGACTAACGCGATACGTATATCAACAACATGAACTTGGGCGAGTCATTTCAATCATCCGTTCATTGATTCACAAAAAAAATATACTAATAGATGTATTATACACTAATTATATGATTTTGTACTGTGGGAAAGTATAGGATAATCGGATGTTTACCTAATTTTATGTGTTAATAGCTAAAATGCTGCTTCAATTAGCTTCCTCACAAGACGTTAGGGTTAGCGCTACACTTGTCATTCACCACCATGACACTCAAACGCGATCAGTTCATCGAGGAGCTCATCGCAGCGCTGAAGGAGAATGAGGAACTCGTGAGTGTTTCTACGGCTGCTGCGGCTCCTATCCGTAGTATCACATCGCCAGGAGGTGCTGAGAGTGATGAGTATCATGAATTCACGGGCTTTTTCACTCCACAGCAGTCCATCGAGCGTTTCAACAGCGCTGCACAATGGGCTGCAGAGGCGTATGCAATATTGCAGTTTGATTTCCCACAGGTAGACGATGCAAAGATCCGTGCGCTTGCTGAGAAGTACCGATCATTTGCTTTGAGTAGCAATGGAAGCAATCACAGCGTTAACTTTGTGGACGCGTTTCCGATCACAATAACACTAGTGGATGGGATTGCGTATCTAAACGAGCGGCACGTACCTAATGCAATATCAAGAGCAGCGACAGATCAGAAAGAGCCACCAGGACTGCTTGACCGCACTTCAGAAGCATGTGGACTATTGGCTGCGAGCGTGCTGCTGTTTGCATTTCGACACTGTTTGGAGAATGCAGATGCCCACCACGTGCAGAGGTTGTTGACGAAACTCTACGTTCCGTTGAATCAAGCAGACATACGACCAGATAGCGTAGCAACAAGTGGTTGGGATGGTATTAGTAGTACAACATTGACAGCACGGGGGGAGCAGAATGAAAGAGACGAGTATGAAGAGAAGTATGCCGCTGAAGAAGATCCGGACGACTTGAGTCTAGTTTACGAAGGCGACATCCCTACTTCGCAGCATCAACTGCATCATATGCATCCAGTCACTTCAAACCATGTACAAAAATCGATAGCATCCTACATGACGGTGGTGGATAAGCTGCGTTTCTTGTCACATCGGACGTTTACGTCGTCGTTCGCTTGCATTTCTTCAGAGAAATGGGACGAGTGGCACATAGAAGAGGAACTGGTCGCAGTGATGCGATTTCTAGTGAACCACGATGCAGAAACAACGAACGATTATGGAGACAGCCGTACCCTGTTTGGAGTAGAAGGCGAGTGGAGTCGGTACTTATACATTTATCGTGATCGCTTGCTACGATTCCCTGCAATAAGTCAACAAGGGATCTGGAGATTGAAAGAATTCATTGAATGGATGCAGCCAAGCTCTTTAACAAAGCCAATATCTATGCAGCGAAGCAGAACGCAGAATGGCTCTACACTGGAGAACGAGCCTGTACGACGACGCGCGCCACGTCAACTCGTGTATCGTGTCTTGGCCGAGTTAGCGGTTTCGAAAGAATTTCAGCAACGAAGTGCACAGCGAGCGCAGCAGGGACTTGCCTTGGCCATCCTGGAGCTGCTACCGCTGATTACACTGGAACTTCAGCAGGTTGCTGCCAAAAACTGTCAAAGCAGTTATATCCTGCATTCAGACGACGACGACATGATCGTGATATTACTGCAGCTCATGCATTTCCTGCTTTCAACAGCAGCTAATGGACAGACGGTAACGGCAAAATTGCATGAAAGTGGGATATTGCGCGCGCTTTTATCACTTCTCCCGGTTGCTAGTGGTGATTCCAATTCCTCTTCGTCTACAGCACTGGATAGTCCATGGTTTTCGCCACTGTTTCGTCTCGTGGGTATGTGTGCATTGTGGAACTCAGAATTTGCCGAATATTCATCACGTGTTCCGAAAGTCGTGGCGATATTACCACAGGTGAAGGAGCACTTACCTGGAGAATCGATGGTGCTGTCACTTGCATTTTACCAGCACAATGTTCCAGTTGAAAGTAGCAACGCACAAAGTGTCAATGCTAACATTTGGAGCATCTTTACCTCGACGACGTTGTTCCCAAAACAATGCTCGTCGTACATTGACGCAATGAAAAAGGTAAGATAATGATTAAAAACTCTCCTTTATTATAAAATCGAGATTTAACACTGTCTTGTTTGGTAGCTTCAAAATGCAATCTTTGTGCTCGAGAGTTTGATTAATGTGTTCCCCACACTCCGCAAACCAATGCAGGACGAGCTTCGACGAAGTCTGCAGCAGATCTACCCATCATTTTCACAGGCGTTTGTGTATGAAGCTACAGCGCCGATAACTGGGACTACCAATCGGGAGGAAACATTGGAAGATAAGAAAGTAGAGACGGAGGAACGCGGTGAAGCAGAAGCCCTTCAGTTTGCTGCCTTACGCAATAGACTCCGATTTTCTGCGAAGACTTTGCTACTCTCAGTATCATCTATTGGTATCCAACAAGGAGCACAAGCGGCAACGTCTTCTAAACTAGACTGAGAACGGAACGAGGTTGGCTACATGTGATAGAGTTTGCGTTGGTCAGATAGATACTAACGATGTAATGCTAGTGTAATTGTGCATTGCTTCATCTCCATCTTTGTCTGCAGTGTTGTTGCTCTATCGTTGAACACAACCTTGGGTGAATGAATACCTGCAGTGTTCATAAGAGGAGATAGTATAGCTAATGAATAGAGCTACAAGTCTAGGTTATGTGGTGTAAGGCTCAGGTGTATATTTTTTGCTCTATTTTGCTCAACCGCGATGTCTATGGATTCGAGTGGATATTACAGCCTACGCTTGAGGATTTATTGTTTCACCGTAGCGTGGGAACGTGTTATACCCAGCGTCGCCCTTCTTAGCATCCCAGTAGAACTCGTACTCAACGTCGGGGTTCAGTGGCCAGTCGTTCTGGTACCGTTCTGCCAGGTCCGGGTTCGACATGTACAGGCGGCCGAAACCCACAAAGTCAGCCGCACCGCTGCGGATCACGCCCTCAGCGGTGTCGCGCGTGTAGCTGTTGTTGGCCATGACGAGGCCTTTGAATGCCTTTTTGGCGTCAAATGCCGTCAAGTGGCGACTCTTGTCAGAGTATCCGAAGCCAAAACCATCGAGTATGGCGAGATACGCCAATCCGTGGTGGCTCAACTGCTCCATCACGTACGTGAACATCTCAGCGTTGTCTTCGCTACCCATGCCACCAAAGACACCGTTAGGCGCCAGTCGCACGCCAATGCGATCAGCAGGCAACACCGTTTTGATGGCCTCGACAATCTCTATCAGGAAGCGCGCGCGGTTCTCAAAGGAACCACCATAGCAGTCCGTACGCTGATTAGTGCTTGATTGCAAGAATTGGTCGATCAAGTAGCCGTTGGCGCCATGGATCTCGACGCCATCAAAGCCAACGTCTCTCGCACGCTCCGCGCAGCGACGATACATCTCCACGACTTCGCTAATCTCCTTCGTTTCCAGTGGACGGGCCGTTTCATAGGACGTGGACTCACCGTTGGCGTTCTTGGTGCGACCAGTTGAGTAGCACGTCGCCGAAGCTGAGACAAGATCGTGCTTGGCGTTGAACGTCGAGTGTGCCTGACGTCCCATGTGCCACAATTGCAAAAAGATTTTGCCACCACGCTTGTGGACGCGGCTGACGACCTTGCGCCAGCCCTCAGCGTGCTCATCTGTGTAGAGCGCCGGCGCTCCGTACCAGCCGTAGCCTTGTTCCGAAATGGCGGTCGCTTCGGTGATGATCAGCCCAGCACCGGCACGTTGTTCATAGTAAACGGCATTGCGTTCGATGGGGGTACGCGTGTTCACGTCAGAGCGAGCACGAGTGATGGGGCCATACACGATGCGGTTCTTGAGAATGAGGTCCTTGCCAAGTTCCAATGGCGTGAAGAGCTTGTAATCGGCGGTTACACTGGACATGATGAATAAATGGATGAATGGATTATCAATAGAATGTGTATTGATGCGCTTGAGATTGCAAATTGAATAATGAGTAACAGATTCAAGTGATTCGGACGTCTAGCATACTCATGATGGTGGTGGTGATGAAAGATCCAGATTCATTAATTACGTTATCACCACTGTTTGATGCAATCATATTCGTTGACAACCCCGACTAGCTAATCTACCCATGTGGTGCGTTGATTGGCTAAACAACTCCACTTTTCGCATATATGTGCACCAGCTGGTTTCTTGAATGGCCAAATAAATGGCTCAGATGCCATAACCACACCCAAGATGGATGCTAGCAGAGCGAAATGTTTGAGAATATGCTGATGACTTTGAGTCTGTAATATCTGTGCACCCCAATTGGCATCAGAGACAAGTGTGTTGGGGTTTTATCTACTGTCTGCTGTTGCTATAAAGACTGGAAGGTGTCTCATCAACCACTATGCGTTGTACAAAGCACTTATAACGCTTTATTTTCTCTGATGCACGAATTTACGTTCATAGATGAGACACTAAATGAACCCCATGTAGTGATGGTAAGGCTCACATGCAACAGTAAAGCAATAAATATTAATATGAAATATTAGGCATCTTCAACATAACTCTTCTCAACAAAAACAAAGAGAAAAGATTCGTTGGCACGAACAGTGGCTCGTTGGTCTGCGGTGAGATTCTTACCTCACCCAAACTATCTGATAGCCCTCTCTGGGTAAAGTTCGATACTCCTTCATGGGTGCACCATTGAAAATTACGAGCCAGAGTGACGACCTCCATCACCATATGCCCACTGCGACGCCCGCTCTCCAACTTCGTACGAGGCAATATACCCAATAGCAGCCTCAAACATGGTGGTGTAATATCCTATCTCCCCGATCATCATTCCCGTGATCATCGTTTCGCTCACCAAATGCCGTGAAATCACCACACTACGCAGCTTACACCGCGATATGACACAAATGAAAATGGGTAAGAAATCATCAGCAGACATCATTGGCTGGTCCTTTTCAGAATGTTCCGCTCTGTGGGTTTCATAAATGCACTTAGCGACTTCGAGAATAACTGCCGCTTTCTCAGTTGGTAAGGAATACTCATCCATCATGTTCAGTAACGCAATCGCTGCTTTCCATTCTGACGTGGACACATGCGAATCTGCAATTTCAAAAAACGATTGAGGTTGTACCGCCAAGTACATTCGATTTCGTTCGAATAGCTCCATATCTTCTTCAGCCACAGTGGTTTCCAACAAATTATAGATTACATCCTGCAGCGGAATGAACGTTTGACGCTCCAGTTTATAGACAACAGCCTTTTTGATCATCTCCCACTCTTCGTCTGTTGCCACCGACTGCTTCTTTTGACTTTCCTCTCTGGATTTCAATGTGGGTTTACTTCCATGTGGGCTGGTAATGCGTGTCGGATGTGCAGGAAGGTGCATGAGATGATTCATGACGTCCTCGAGGGTTCGCTCCAGATAAAAGCGATAGCTGCTCAACGCCAATAAACTTCGTGCATCCTGTAGCACACCCACGTTGGTTAATTCCTGTGGGAAATCCGTTATCGATGAGCCTCGGCTGTATTCCTCATTGGCTCCTCCACAATGAACATGAATGTTCTTCCCACCATAAGCATATTTTTGTTTGAACTTCAAAACGAACAGCCCCATGTGCTGCGTCATTCGTTTCGAATCGAGGTACTTGTCGCACTCTCCAAGAATACCCATCACAGTCCCATTCTTTGCAACAGCGCGAAGTCCATCTTGGGAATGGAGTGTAAACATCTCAATTCTGTGAGGATTGACGCCTTCACTATTATAGATCAGACTCTCCGCGCTGATCTTTCGCCGCTGGGCGACGCTGTAACCTGCCTCGCGGGTCTGTTCTGGATCATGCCGATACGAATCCCGACACAACAAGGCATCTTCTATGCAATACATCCAGTTCTCGCGATCACTCAGTCGCTGTGCCTGCAATAAAAGTGTGTAATCCTGTCCCACTTGGATCGCGAAGCAGTGGTCTCTCCCGCCTGAGAAATGGATGTCTACGTAGTGCACGCGCGTGGCTGGATGGAAGAGCAGCACTTCTCCCTTGAGCCGCGTCCTGGATTCATCAGCATAATACCGCAAAATGGATTTTTCTAGCACAAAGTAGCGGAGTTTCCAGTTCTTACGTACGTGGCCAAGCTTCCGCAACCAACCGCACATAGAATCCAAGAATGAGTCGTCAAATGGACTCCTATGCGAGGCGGAGGCAGTCATTCGGGAAGACCTAAGTCGTCGGAGCCGCACCCACTTCCGGCGACGTACATAATGTTTTGGGCGCCAGCAGGATGAAAGCGACGGGTTGGGCGGATGCGAGTGCGACCGCTGGCGGTGACTACCGCTCGACCGATCACGAGTAGACACTGTAACAAAGTTCTGAAAACTAGTACTGTACTGCCAGCCGTCGGGATCTGCGGGAGTATCTGTGGGAAAGTGGGGTGGGAACTCTAAGTGCCATGGACTCACCCACTCCCACCGACGACTAGGAGTCCCGGCCACTGGTCCTGCTGTGTCTGTTGATTCGTCCACGCCAACGTTCGGCAATACTATGTCAGGAAAGACATTCGAATGCACCCAGTCAACCTCCATGCTGCTGCCACCATCCACAGTATCGTCGTTTCTACTCCGTTCCACTGACGCTCGAGATCCTTCCGAGTTTCTACGGCGAGGAAACTCGTCCAGACTTTCACGTCTTCGTGACGCATTCTCATCTGCACCACGCACTTCAACTGCGCGCATGTATTTGCCTGGATCAAGCGGCAGTAAATGACCCTTTGATCCCCACCCGAGTACCATCTGATAGCGCTGGTTTTCGTACACTTCCTCTGCAATCAGACGTCCTCGGTGCGCCTGCTTTTTCTTTTCTTTCTCCTTTAGTGCGGTTTCAACGGTCGCAACAACATCAGTACAACTCAGTCGATGTGGTGGATGCTGGTAAAGCGGCGGTGGACGGATATTAGATACTGGTAGTCCACCTACGCGATGCTTGACAGGCGAAGCAGAGATGGAACCCACAGGTGATGTCGCTGTCGTTGTGCTGTTGTTCGGTGTTCTGCGATAATATACGCCGCTTCTCGCAGTGTCAGGGGAAGACGACGCCGCAGACAGGATCGACGACGACGCGGAGGCAATCGAAAGCCAGTATCGCGAGTCTCGGGCGCTTACCGATGAGTCTCCGCGCGAAAGCGGCGGTCGACGGACCTCCCATGTACGCGTATCCTCCGCCATAGCGTCCGCCATGTCACTAACGTTGTTTCGGATGGAAGGTGATGATGATGGGAATGATTGTGCCGCAGCAATTTGGAATAAAGAAAACTTCTAAAAACGATGAGTCCTGTTTGACGCAACCTTCGTGCAACTTCATGATATTGAAGGGCCTTTTATTGAAGGCAGTGTGAGAAATGAAGCCATCTCTGCCCAGACTTTACCTAAGTAAGACAATATTACTCATAGTTACCTAATTTTTTTGCTATTTTTTATACAAAAACCCAAGAAATTGGTGGTTAAATTTTGTAAGCATATGCACCATGAGTAAGCACAACAATTAGAAAGTCATGATGTCAACTTTGCCATCATTACCAAAGAACAAGAAGTGTCATGCGTCAATTAATCACAATGTCAATCATGTGAAGAGTTGACGTTAGATGTGACGATTACTTGGTTTCCGAGACGCTAATTGGACAAAAGTCGACTTGACGGATTCTGATTGGTCGAAATACGAAGAACTTCAAGGACGTTGGTGGGCGGAGGTGGCAACTTGATGGCAAATTGAAAAGTGAATTAGATGGAGGACTTAGTTCGCTACCACTACATCTAAGCTCCCGTTGAATGCATGTTTCCTAATCTAATTACGATCATCTTTCTACTTTCTTCCTTTACACATGTATTTATATGCAACTATGTATTTCTGACTATTTTCCCTCTTAATGTATTGAAATATCTTTAAGGTATGTAATGTCGTCTGRCCTCGAACGCAAGGTSAGGCACATGCCGACGCCACGCTTGACCCTTGCGTGCGAGGTCAGGCATGTGTTACATTAGACACTCAATTATATTCCGATTTTTTCGTTGCTTGTCTTCCACCAACTATAGTACTTGTTACTTGTATGATCAAAGGGAACAGATAAAACCTCATGCATTGACGCTTTCTCATTTCCCAATTCTCCTCATTCGACTCAAGCAAAAACATCTTCCCATGCCGGCGAAGGGCAAAAGGAAGAAGAAGCGCCTGTCAGACGACAGCGACAGCGATTTTGAAGAAGACATTCCTGTTCTCCCACGGTTGAGAACAATGCAATCGAGATCATTAAGCAAACGAAGTCACCCATCGGATCTCTTACAATCACGAACCAAGAAGCTCAAGACATCCAAGAAAGTCAATGAAAACAAGGTGGCCAAAAAGAAGCGATCGAGTACGGTTGTTCGTAAAGTTGCGACTATCAACACTTTCGACAAAAAACAACCTATGTCAATTTCTGAACCTGTTCCGGAAAAGAAGGTCCCAGATTGGTGGAACTGCTCTGTGGGGGATCGTTCTAAGGAGATATGGACACCTTCAGACCAAGATATATCATTTCCAGTACACTCGAAAAAACTCGAAGGAAAGTCATGGTTCATGTTGAACAACATAGTGGAACTAATGACCACAACAAATAAGAGTATCGAGCAATCAATATCTCTAGCAGCAAGTGTTCTAGGAAAAAAACCAAACAGCGTAATGAAAGTACGACTATATCCAACCAAGCCACAGAAGAAGCTTCTGAACAAGATGTTTGGAACGCATCGCGCAATTTACAACAAGATTGTTGAACTGTCAAGAAAAGATTGCTGCACGTTATCTCCGGAAGATTTGGACACAAAATATCGTCCGATCTCGCAAAAACATTCATTGACAAAATATCTTCCTGAATACCATTTGAAGGTTCCTGAAGAAGTCATGAATTCGACTTTTCGTGATTACAAAAAGGCCCTGGATTCTTCTATAGAATCGTTTGAAGCACTCAAGGAGAAAGCGAAGAAGAAGAAGACGAAGAAAAAGATTTCTTTTCCAGAATTGAAATTCAAGTGTGACGTGGCCATCTAAACAGCCAATCAGAAGGCTGAAAGTGTGACGTGGCCATCTAAACAGCCAATCAGAAGGCTGAAAGAGCCCCACGTCATTATATAAAAATTGTGTATGTGCACATCAATTTGCATTCAAGAGTATAGTGTTGCTCGATTACTCGATACAGCAACGTTACTGCAACATTACACTAATTGATTACACACCAGTACGTCTAATTAGTGACAAGGTGTCATATAAGAATATCATTGGCTAGGAAGGTTAGCAATCATAGGAAACCAGGATAGAATGCAAATCCGTAGGACATTGAATGTGAACCATGAAGATTAGTGGATAGCAGTAGCCGTAGAAGTTTAAAAGACCTCACTCAATCTCACTTTTCCATTTACCATCAACC
>BCKE01000097.1:35812-56566 GCA_001600495.1 Pilasporangium apinafurcum
TGGGCTTACCCACTCGGTTACTGGAATGCCTATGGTGCTGGACTGTATGGAGGTGGCTGTGGACTTGGCATTCCATTTGGCGGTCTCTTCTACTGCTAAATTATCAGTACCGACTGTCGCTTGTATACTTGCACGCTTGGATTGGTCATCTCCAATACCATCGCTATGAATCAATCTCAAGAGCGCATGGATAGGATGCAGCGTTGTCGTAAACTATCGCTCGTTTCTCATTACTAAACAATCAACATTTGAGCTTTTTCGTATCGTGCCTCCGTACTACTACCAAGGACATCGAGAATGTCACCGTAGGATTTACGTCCTGACAGTAGGGTGACATTCTCGGTGCTCTTTGTAATAATCAGTTTTCTCTCCATTGTTACACCTATTAGTGTATACACGAAATCAAGCACTTCAACAATCTCGATCAAAGTGACCACAAAACACATTCTCTCCATGCAACTCACAATAAGGTAAAACTGTCCGGATTAGTGAAGATAGCATGTAGAGAACAGATCTTGAAGATCATGACTACCGTCCAAGACCGCTTTGGGTGCGGACTCCTTGCACAAATGCGTAAAAAGCGTAGCATCCAAGTCATGGTTCACGCTGACCAACAAGTCCTTCAAGACAAGAATGAAGACATGGAAGTGCAAGAAGTCTAAGAAGACTTCTCTTTTCGTGTTAACATCGGTCGCTAAAGTCTGGTGAAGGTCAACTTTGATTCTTTCCGCGATATTTTGGTTTCTATAAAAAATGAAGGCATTAAGATCAAAGAGCAACTTCTGGCACTCGAGTATGCAAATCGTTTACAGAGAAATCGAGAAGATTACTGCTATGTCTGTGTTCCAGTGTTGAAAGGGTTCCAGCTGACAGACTCTACTCGAACGTACACAATTGCTCCCGGAGTTCATAGTTTTATTACTTTGTACAACCCTCATGGCATGGTATTAAGCGTGGACGATGCCAAGAACGCAATGTTTAACCGCTGTCTGTTGGTCGATCTTCCATCCTTCAGGACTTCAGAGATGACGTCCAAACAACAAAAAATTTCAGACAAGGTGTCAAGAAAAACGTTCACGTAGTTTCACTACAAGTTCAAGACGCTACTGAAGTACAAGATGGAAAGGACTGGAGGACGTATAATCGAGTGTGAGGAACACTATACAACAAAGACTTGTTCTCAGAGTCCAGGTGTCGGAGATGGTTACTCTGCAGTTGTCCAGTCTTAACTAGCTTTTGCCAGTCAAGTCGGACCTGAATAGCAAAACAGGAGCTCCTCCCTGAGCTACCCGTACTTCTGTATCTCATATAATCTCTTGAGGTGATGAGATATAATTCTATGTGGGCTGTGCCTTATCAATGAGAAAAATGGTCATCGGATCTTCCGAAGCATAAAACGCCAGTCGGTTGTTGCTATCGATGAGACCGGGTGGTTTGGCAGGTACCATCAGCACCGATGGGGTGCGCAAGTCGCGAAACTGCTGGTGCAATGGTCGCGAGCTTTCCAAAAGTGGTGTAATATGGCTACGAAACTCTTCAAAGCCAAAGCTCTGCAGAAACATTTATCAGCGTGACAATTAACAATCTGCAGGTGAAATCACTTGCGTGCAAGAATAGCATACCAGAAATTCCAACGTAAACGTCCCAATTCCAACTAAACCTCCGCCTGGAACACGATTGATATGCCCTTTCCAGGTTTTTGCGCCTATAGCGACAGGAAAACAGAAGTACAAGTTGTATTTGCGTAAGCAAACGTAAAATATGATCTTTTGCGAACCAAATTGGACATACCAAAGAAGCTGACGTGGAAGTTCCAATCACGGATGCAATAAAACGGCAATGAAAAGGACTTGTATGCAGTGTTTGCTGTATCGGACACGAATACAATACGGTACTGCGATATGTAACATTGTCCTTCTTGCCCATAAAAACAGCCGCCCTGTCCTGGGTATCCACTGTATAATGGCAACATCACCGCGCTTTTGAAGTTAGAACCACAATCAATTAATCTCACTGAGCAGAACACAGCAAGCAGCGACGCACTTGCCACTTTCGACAGTGAGCTGCACGTGGCGGATGAGAAAGAAAAAATTCTCGTAGGGTGACACGAGATACGGCACCACACCCTCATGCAGCTGCACATTGATGCTCATATCCCAACAGTCTTGAGAAGGAGCTTTTTATTCTCTTCTTTGTTGCATCGGATCTGATTCTTTAACCTGATTCTGTGTCTTAATCTGATTCCTATAACCTCTCAAAAGCGATCAATTGATGATTGCCCATTTTTTTTGGCGGGAAGACACTTTTGCCATTTTCACTTGACAAATAACCGCGCAAGAAGCGACGATGCCGCTGCTGTCGTATGAAGGTGCGTCTTCTCTGCTTTTGCTTCTTCCTGCTCTATGTTCGCTCTCTTACTCTGTCCGTCGTTTGCTGGGTGTTGCAGGTGTGGAAGTGGACATTCCCACAAGTCTCAACGGCATCCAGTTTTCCTTCACCAATGGCTCCCTCACAATCCGATGCTCCAATTTCACCGGCAACGTTGTATTGTCCAAGCGTATGTAATTTATGTAATTCACATACTCCGACCATTAATTACATAAGAAAGAGATTGACGTATGCACTGCATTTCTTCTGTATAGCTGCTGGACGTGCAAACGACGTTTTTGCCAACTTCACCACCAAGAGCACTACCAACAGTACAAGCAACACGTTAAAAAAGCGAACGATTGATCTCAGCGAAGAAGACGACGAAGACACCGGCAGCTCCGAGCAGCGAGAAGTGGAACTTCAGAAGCGTATTCGCCCCAACTTCCTCAACGATGTAGAGCAATCGATGCTTTTGGCACAACTGGACGTGTCTCAGCAGTCGCTCAATACAGACAAGTGTGGTAAAGCAGCAGGAGATGTAGATTCGATTGTGTTGGCGTCTTCGGTTTCAGTGCCTGATGAGGAAAGTAATATTCACATTACAACGAAGATTCCAGCCAAACCACCTGCGAAAACGCCAGCGAAGAAAGCCAAGAAGGGCGGTAGCGTCACGCCCAATCTCTTCTTTTCCCCAGAGCCAAAAGACCCTACGCAGAAACCTTCACCAAAATCCCATGGAAAACGAGGACGTCCAAAGAAAACACCAGTAACGTCTGTGAAACCCATATCACCAACTAAAACCCTGCGAACAGGTATGTGCTTGATGAAGGTCATATAAGTGGTTTATGGCCTTATTATGATTTTTTGTCTTGTGTATGCTGCATAGTTAGTGCTCAATGGACTGAAGTCAAAGCAAAGGGGACTATTCCTGCAGAGCGGTGGGGTCATTCTGCAACGAAGATCTCGGATGATCGTGTCGTAATGTATGGAGGAGCAAATGATGATGAGGTCACGATCGGAGATCTCCACGTATTTGATTTGAAGAAACTTGAGTGGTCGCAGCCTCTAAACTGCGAAAGTATCCCTCGCACATGGCATGATGCCGTGTATTTAGAAACGAAGCACTTGCTACTAGTGTTTGGTGGTGAGCGAATCACCAGTCCAGACCAAATGGAAGTGTTGTCAGATATTATGGTGCTGGACACCGAGTGCTTCCTTTGGTATCCTCCTGCCATCAGTGGCGTGGCTCCCGTTGCAAGGTTTGCTTGCATAGTTACTTTTGTTTTTATGATGGCGTTTTGCAGAATCATTAATGAGGCTTTATTTTGTAGAAGTGGCCATACTTGTACGGTGGTGGGGAATGAGATCGTTGTATTCGGCGGAAGTCGCGGTCGCAATCGTCAGAGCTCTGTTCATGTTTTAGATAGCGGTAAGAGATGAATACGACCTGAGGATGTTGTGCTGCTACTGATGATGAGACTAATTTTCTACTACTATATCTTAGATAAGTGGCATTGGAAGACATTAAAGATCGAAGGCAAGCCACCCAGCGCGCGCACATACCACAGCGCAGTCACAGTGGGCAACAACATTGTGTATTTTGGCGGAAATGACTCCAAGCAGAGCTTCAATTCCGTGCATGTGCTGCAAAAGAGCACAGACAGTGAAGACTCGTGGACGTGGTTTCACCCATGCGTGATTGGCCAACCGCCATGTCCTCGAACAGGTCACTCGGCAACGCTCATTGGTGGCAGTTCTAAGAAGATTCTCATCTACGGTGGATGGGATCCACAGCAGGAAGAAGATATGGCGACAAGTGTTTTTGATGATGCCTTCTTTTTGAATACGGAAAAATGGGAATGGGAACGAGTGATTCTGGAAAAGGGCGCAGTCAATGATGATGATGAAATACAGAGATTACCAGGACGAGTGGGCCATCGTGCTGTTTTGCATGAAGGAAACAACCAAATATGCCTCTTTGGTGGACAGAATGGAGCAGAGCAGCGGCTCAACGTGATCCACGCCATTACGTTAAACAAACAGCAGCCAGAGGAAGAAGCATTAACAGTGGATGAATAATGAACGAAAACGAGAAGAAGGTATTTTGTTCTTTTGTTGATTCCGTTTTACTTGAGTGCTTGTGTGTGTATGATACTTAAATACATGGATACATGGATCTCTGTGGCTGTTAGTATTAAGTTGCTCGTGCAATTTTTGTGTTGTGATTTATTCGATTGATTTCTCACCTCATTCCATGATATCCTCTAGTTCAAGCGCCACACTGTCGAGGAAGCGACTCATATGATCGTCCATCATATTGTTCTGATTGGTGCCACCGTTCGTCTCCTTTCTGGTTCGCTCGTCGTCCTCCTGGTTAGAGGATACAGTCACTCTAGAGGCTGCGTGTCCTTGGTTATCGGTGATAAGCGATGCTTCCTGGTTTGAACGGAAGCCAAAGAAAGATTTTTTTCGAGGTTGCGCCGACTCTTCTTCCTCTTCAGGGGGTGGAGATGGAGACAAGAGCGCATATAGCGACGAAGAAGACGCTGAAGACGACAGAGGCGATGATGACGTGAGATGGAAAGACCTGTTGGGTGGGTGCGTTTGGAATGGAAAGAGCGGGCTCACAGAAGAAGTACTGGGTGGACCATGAGGAGCTGCCATACTAGAACTACCGGTAGCAGCATTGCTAACAGCAGCATATCGTGCTGGACTCGATCCTCCCGCGGTAGACGGAAATGGAAACGAACTGAATGACGGAGTGGCAAACGTAGTGTTTGAGGTCACTGGCACAGGCGGTCGCATTGTGATAATGGACGAACTCGAAGGTGGCGCGTACGGAACTGGCGGTTGTGGCTTCTCTGGTGTCAATTGGCGACGTGCATCCATGGAGAGCGTGGTGCTGATCTTTGCCAGCTGCGACAAATCGCTCATACCGGAGTGGAGGCTGCTTAATACCGGTGCTTGATGGAAAGACGACGGAAGAGATGATGCTGACGCTAGAGCTGGTCTAGATTGGTGCATGGCACTGCCCATGCTATTTACTGATGGCACTAACGAGGTGGATGATGGCTGAGGAGGCGGCGCAACATATCCCATTGACGCACCAATTTCGCTGTGATTATTTCCCGCTGTACTTGGGTTCTGAGCTTTCGCGGCCTGATTCATCATCCATTTCCGTCGCGCAGCCGAATTGAATCGATTTTTAACCGCGTTTTCCGTTCGACCTGGTAGGAGTTTGGCGATTTCGCTCCACTTGTTTCCAAGCTTTTGCTGCCAGCGAAACACTATTTCGTCCTCTTCCTGAGTCCACTGACCCTTGCGGATGCTCGAGTCCAGATGATTGCACCATCGCTCACGGCATTGCTTGCCGATGCGACCGGGAAGATGCAATGCGATGTCGCACCAGCGGATCTTGCCCACCCCGTAGCGCGAGATGAGGCTGAGCAGGATGCTGTCCTCCTCGGGTGTCCATGGTCCTTTGATCAGCCCTGGCTTTAGCACTTTATTCCAGCGATGCAGACACTGCACGTCAGTGCGTCCGTTGCCCATAGCTTCCGCGATCATTTTCCAGTTTTTGCCTCCGAATCGTGCTACGCACTCGCGCAGGCGATCATCTTCTTCACGAAGCCACTTGGTTGGCGGGACTGGGCCTGATGTAGACGCTGTCGATGGTGGAGGAGGACTAGGCGTCGCACTCGCAGTCGTTCTACTGCTACTGCTAGTTGGAGTGTATGGACGTGGATGCTGCGTATGGAACGTCTGCTCAGTCTTGACGAGTGATGGACTGTAGGTGAAAGTGGATCGTAGAGTTTGCTGCTGAGAATGGGACGTTTGAAGTTCGTCTTCTAGTTGAGTGAACGACATTGCCATCGCCGCGTCCTCCCCGTTTGAAGAAATTCTCTGTTCACTTTCGACTGCTTCCTTGTTCTGCTGGTCATTGGTATGGATCTTCATGGCTCCAGATCCAAACGCTTGGACTAAAAAATCCTCGCGAGGGGTCAATTCATGTGACTGTAATGGCGTTTTCTTCGGTAGAGAGTGGCGGAGATGACCCTGGGGCGATTGCTGATTTGAATACGTAAGTTCAAACGGCGTCGTTTGCTGCTGTGGATCGAAATCTGCATCAGCGTTTAACACTACACCAAAACATAACACAAATTTGTTAATGACTATATGCTTAGGGAAAAAAAATAAATTTCCACTCACCGTCGCCAAACGAGAGTAATTCGGGTCGCCGTGGAGGAGGCTGATACAATGGCGGCACAAACGATGGCACTGTCGTGGCTGTTGAAGCTGAAGCCGCAGCCATGCCTGTGATCGTGCTTAAGGGAGAGACACCATTACTTGGATTCATAATTGCACCACTGGCGCAACTGGTAATGCTGTTCTGGCGCTTTCTGCTGTGCTGCCCCTGGTTCTGTTCGATTCCTCCAAGCAAATCATCTAGATCTTCTAGTCCAGCACAGGAGCTGGTCCGTTTTGGTGACGGTCTAGTCAGAAACGAACCGTTCGGGTAAGCGACGACACGGGAAGACATAAAGATGAAACAATCAGCTATGAGCTGCTGGCAGGGAGAGGTACGAAGTGAGCGCTTACCTGGGCATCGAGACGTTCGTATGCATACTTCTCGTGGCCGAAATGAACGAATCAAAGACGAAGAATGTTGCAATCCATTTCTCCGTCCAAATACAGCGAGAGAGAGCGAAATTGAAGTCAACGTCGCAATAGGTGGCCAACCCACAAAAAGCGACGCGATATAAATAGTGGATGCCTGCTAACCAACCTATATAAACACACCAACCGAAGCCCGGTCGAGCGACACGGGAGTTGGCTCGAATTACTCGCCCCAAGACAAAAATAACAGCTCAACATATAACACATCGCAGGACAACCACGACTTAGCTCAGCATCGAGCCAACCGCACACTCAAGACAGTTGATCTATTCACTCGACTGGGAAATGGTCTACAGATACACGATAAAGGGAAACGTGTGGGTTATCATTCATTCAGCAGGTATTAGGTACTACCGCCCTCACAGCCCAATATAAACAATTCTACGTGTCATATTCGTTCTTTCAACGCCATCGCTACATGTTTCCTCTTTTCAGTTTCCGTTTTCTCTCTGCTTTCAAAGAAAAGCCCATCTGATGGCGAGCGAATCGTCCAGAAGGCGGATCAGCAAAATGGTTAGACGCTGGGGATGCCAGCTGCACGAAGCTTCTGTTCGAGTGTCTGGAACTCCTTTTCATTGATTTGGTTCAGTTCTTTATCCACATACTCCTCCAGACCGCGGACTTCCGGAATGTAGTGTTTGAGCATGTTTTCCACGCCATTCTTGAGTGTCACCGTGGAACTGGGGCAACCTGCACAGGAGCCTGCCAACTGCACGGTCACGATGCCAGTGGCTTCGTCAAAGCCCCTACACGTGGAGAATGACTATAAATTTCCCTTCCATTTAGTTTGTTTATAATAAGCACTAATACCCACGTACTTGTAAAAGATGTCACCACCATCGTCCTGCACAGACGGACGAATGCGCTGCTCCAGCAATTCCTTAATCATCGCCACCACTTCATCATCGTCTGGCAAAATTGTCGTGTCCTATAAAGATCACCAAGAGCCCATAATACAATAGTGAATACATCTAAGCAGCAGGTCATTCTTTGTGACATATCAGTCCAACTTACAGTGATAATTGGTTCATCTGACATCACTTCTTCACCAGACGCATAGAAATCCATAATTGTAGCAAAAATGTCCGCATTCAGCGCCTGCAGAGATCGCAGAAATCAGCGTGAATTGATAGTTGAGAGGCTAATACTCAAAGTGCCAGTGTTCAACCATAACGTACATCCCAGTCTTCTTCTTCATTCTTCGTCACTGAAATAAAATCTTTCCCAAAGAAAACACGTGTCACACCGTCGATCTGAAAAAGTTTCTTCGCTAGCGGTGAGCGACGAATTTCCTCGGAGCCAGGAGTGAAATCCTATGAATACAAAATGTACCAGTGGTCAAGGACACCAGATACATAAAATACAAAGACAGCAAGACGTACCACACCAGTGGTGAAGCGATCGTCCAGGACGACTTTCCCAGGGAGAAACTTGACACTTTGCGGATTGGGTGTGGACTCCGTCTGGATAAACATCGATCGTAACGCACCTGTTTGTTTTCACGGTTGTCAAGAAATATAAGCATCCATTTCGTTTAATTGATGTGCAAATACGTACCAGTGTGGCTGATAAACGGATTCAGTGGACGAACATGGTGGTTTTGCTGGAGCAGACGCAGCGCAGCGCTGCTTTGACTGTCATGGTGGCGCACAGCGGTGCGGAGGACATTGAGCGAGCGTTGCCACATTCTCTTTTGCCTTCGTTCTTCCAGAAGCTTATGCAATCGGTAAACAAAAGTTGCTCCTACCAACCGTGGTGGAGCGGATGGAGGTGTAGGGGAAGTGGATCCACTTGATGTGTATGCGGTTAGGTTTCTTAATATTCACCACCGAAACGAACCCAAAATAAGATAACTGTAGCCATCATGCTGCCTCACATTGGCATTACTGACGACGCAAGGATCAAGAAAGGAGCGCTACATCTATCTATATATTACGAGGTGAGATTGGGATTGAATTGTGGATGTAAGTCAGGGTTCGGATCATCCCAGAGCGGGATATGGACGACTTTTGGCCACACAAAGTAGTCGATGAGCAGGTCGTGGAGAAATGTGTGGAGCCTACATGTGCAACCACAACACCATAACATTAATGAAGAGAATAAAAAAGGAGAAATAGGTGCAATTTATCTATGTCTTACCATTCCGATGCAAATGGCACATTGGATATGTTGATTTTTGCAGCCGTGAGGGAGAAATCGAAGACGGGGCGTCTACACACACACCATAACTCGATGAGTAATGACACACATTCAAGTTGGATACCAGACTAATGGACGTACGTGGTGAAGGACAGACTGAGTGCGCTGAAACAGGGCCAGTCCACACAGAGTGGATTTAATGTGATCCTCAGCGTCCCCACTAGAAAGAGCTCCCGCAGTGACACCATCGCAGCCGCACCAAGGTTCGAGACCATCTTGAGTTCAGCGACGCAGCTCTTGTCTGTGACGATTCGCACTTCGACATCGAGAGTCACTTCGTCTGTAAGAGCATTCGCAGAGATGAACTTGACACCACTGATGTGCGGTGTCTTATTGCCAAGATCGATGCGCACGATCGACAGCGACGTCATAAAGGCTGGTCGATTGGCATCCAAGATCGGATTTAAACTCGATAGTAGTGAGTTCTATGTGAGAAGCACAAGAGCGAGACACTTTAAAACACACTAATGATCTGTTGGATGTACATGTCTACATACCCGAATCGCTGTCTTCAGATATGGCCACCCGCTATTGGAAAAAATACAGGAAGAAATTCATTGTATCGCTTGTGAAAAAGTGGTGATGAAGATGAGAAAAATGAACTTACGTGACGAAGACTTTGTTAAGCCAATCGACACGATCGACATCTGGCTGTCGCATCCAATTCGGGATCTATGCAAACATAGGCGAGAGAGTGAGAGAGCGTAATTTAAAAAGCAGATCCACACAAAGAGATCCACTCACATCCACATGTGCGAAATTTGTGGCTTCTTCCTCTGTCAACTGGGCGGCAATCTCTCTGCGACGTATTCGCCGCTGCGTTTTATAATTTGCAAACGTACGACAGTAGAGAATGCCCGCAAGGGAGCACACACCAAGGGAAATCTGGCAGCTACTGGCGACAAACACCAAAATGGAGGCGAATGTGGAGGCTACAAAGTCGTCTTCTTGGTCGTAAAGATGAATGAAAGCGCCAGCCACCGCAATGGGGAGGAAGATGGACGTTCGCAACACACCAGCAGCCGCAGCAATCACAAGAATGAGCACGCGGATGAGCATCGGATTGTTCGCTGGTGGAAGAGCCGAAGAAACTGGAGCGACTGCATTGTCTAGAGAAGCAAAAGCCAGGGGTAAAGACTCTGGTGACTCCAAGGCGCCATCTGAACTCAGCTCACTACGCTGTTTCTGCCTTAGCATGGCAGATTCGGTGCAATGTCGTGACTTGCTTGCTTCGTAGTGTTTCTTGTTCGATCGTGAGGTAGGTACTGCATGGATCTGGTTGGAACCACTTCCACGGTAGCGATTACTCTTCGTTGTTACGGAGTCTGTTGTCTCTGACTGGGAGACAGCGTGATTGTGGGTGGGAGAGAAGGTTTTATTTCCTGATGCAGAGCAATCGGTACTGATCAGATGAGCGTTTTGTGACGATGGGCTTTTGACACCATGATGCCTTTGATGTGAGAAAATGGAATTCAAGCGATGGAATGCCGTTCTAGGAGAACTCGTGCTACCCGTATTAGTTCCCGGTTCAATCTCCAGGCGCTGGCGCAGCACGTCTGATGGAGTGTTCTTCCCGTCGATGTCTCCTCCTATCGTGTCCGAATCGTCCATGTCGAACGCGTCATCATCACTGAAGAGATCAGAGGAGACGGTGGAGCTTGTGGATGACCGGAAAAGTGAATTGTCTTCGATTGCAATAGCAGCATGCTTAACGTTTTTGATAGTCAAATGAATACATTTGACCCACTGCAGCATGCGTCGCTGGTCCTCTTGGAAGAAAACGAACTTTTGGTGCTGAAAGAAGACTGTATTGCGCTTCTTCCACGTCTTTACTTCGACACAGAAACATTTCTCCATCACAACATTGGCATCGTCCGACTCGAAGCTCAGCGTCGCCCCTGTGAGTGAGAGTAGATAGACAAGTTCATTCTTGCTTGCGTTGCTACGAAGCGAAGATCACATCACTGTTACAAACCTCGACAGTAACAATGAAAATAGTTAGCGTTTGACGTACCTATAGACCTCCAGCACATGTTTGTTGACGTCTCCGACAACGTAGACAGTGGTCTTGATACGTCTGAAGAGCTTCTTCTTGGTAGTCTTGAGGTGCATCGTCATGAAGCCTTCGACAGCCAGCGCCTCCCGCTCATTTGACGGCTGTTGCTGTTGTAAATGCTTCTCTGTCTTGAATGTAGCTAATGAAGGGGCTTCATCTTGAATTACATCACTGTTGCTACTGGTCGCCGGCAAAGTAGCTTCGGAGGGGCTGAGTGAAGTGCTGTACACTGCGCCTTCTTCTCCGCTTTCTACAAACGGGGCAGGGTCTGGAATCAACACAGCTACCATGAAATCTTGGATGCTTGATGCTTTTCAAACTGGAGGAAGTGCTACAGGTAAAATCGGCATTGTGCGTGCGATGGATGCGTAAAAATAGCAACGTAAGCTTTCCGCTCTCAAGTGAAGGACAAGTCGTTCCATTATGCTCAATAGCTTCAACATGTCAAAAAAACACACAACCTATTCAATTTCATACTGCGAAAAATAGAATTTATTCAATAATATAGAAAAATTGATTTGGAAAATGCAATGGCAACTTAAGAGTCGACCTTGGATACTTAAGATCAAATATAAAGTCGACATTTTTTTCCATATTCTCGACAGATATGCAAATCCCAAAGGTCATTTAGGTGAAAATCTAAGGGGAGGAGAAGGAGATTTGACGAGCAGCTACACAGATTGCAACATAAGAGACCGATTTAGAAGCCATGGGGAATGCGTCCGCGAAAGGCAATAAAGACGAATTTACCTTTGAGGAGGACAACGGTGAGTACTGTCGCTCATCTATTCCTCTTTTCTCTCGCGCAATCTTATCTAAATCTGCAGCTTGTGCTTGTTAGATGATGCGTTCACGGAGGCTCTGCGTGTAAATCTTCAACGGCTGATCGTGTACGCAAAATCTGCTGATACAACGCTGCAGCGCGAAGTGGCTGAGAAATTGGCCAACGAGGCTGTCAAACGTATGTCTCTTCACGATGGTGTATGGCGTATATGCTGTTGATTGTTCGTGTTGCTTGTTGGCGTGGGATTATAGCGGATAGACAAGTGCAAATTGTGGAGCTGGACGGACTCCAGCTGCTGCTCCCACTGACAAAATCCAAGGACACAGAAGTGCAGCGACTTGCAGCGCATGCGTTGGCCAATCTCTCGGTTAACTGTGCGTAACAGTCGATTCCTCACTTGGTTTGTTGGGTAAGATCTCATTACATTTGTGTCTTTTTTTTATTTCAGCTGATAATCAGTCAAAAATGGCCACGGAAGGAGGGATCGACATGCTCATTGACCTATTGGCGAGCTCGAATGAGCATGTACAGAGGCAGGCAGCCAAGGCGCTTGCCAACCTGGGTGTTAATGGTACTTCTTTTCTGTGGATTGATTTCTTATCTGGTTCAATTTCAGCGGTTTTTCATCTCTTCTCTATTGTTCCCAGTGGATAACAAAGAGCGCATTGCCAAGGCGGGTGGCATCAAGCCGCTCATCCATCTTGCCAGCTCCAAGCAAATTGGTGTCGCTGTTGAAGCCGTTGCAGCACTAGCAAATCTGGCCGTGAACGGTGAGTACCACGTCAGACTAATATTAATGGATCTTAGCATGTGCTGGTCAGTTCATTCTATCCCTAAATTTGTTGTTTCATAGATGCAAACGAAGTGGAAATCGCGCGCGAGGGAGGGTTGAAACCCATCATCGATGGTGCGCGATCCGAGTCGGTAGAATTGCAGTCCCAAGTAGCACGTGCACTCCGCAATCTCTCGGTCAATCGTAAGTCTTTCAATAGAGCACAAGCAGGATGGAAATGAGTAGTTCTGACTGATAGCTTTGCCTTGTACACTTTTAGCGGAAAACAAGCAAGTGATCGTGGAGCTTGGGGGCGTAGAAGCACTTCAAAATCTGGCAAGATCACCAAATGACCGTATTTGCCAACAGGCCACGCGTGCGCTTGTGAACTTAGGCGTCACCATCGTGGATTGAACATTCCGACAAACAAGAGGAAACCATCGAGAAATGAACATGTAATTGAAATCACAGAAACAAAACATACTGTTGAGATTGGGAAATAATGAAGCAACCCACTTGAATGTACAACGTTCGTGTTCCGTACTTCTCTTCTCGAACTCTCTCCTTCCAGTTTGCTGTTTTTAAGGCATCTCTCTCCTCTATACCTTCAAAGCCTTCATCTGGAAAAGCGACAAGGTGGGTCAGCAGCCTATAAGTGCCGTCGCTTGGCACGCTCTTCTGATCGCTTGCTTGCAAGCCATGAACCTGCTCCTTGACCTGGACCTTGAGGCATCATAGTACGACGCTGCATTTCAGTTCCAATCTAATCGATACAACGCGATATACATCAGCCCACAATGATTAACCTCTGTAAGAAGAAATTTTCAACGTCCTGATCCGTCGATCAACATCATAACTATACCTCATAAAACGATGACATCATCAATGCCTGCTCTCGAGAGAAGGATGTTCGCATTTCCTTCATTTTCTTCTCTAAAAAGTCCACTCTCTCCTGCTTCTCGTTAATCTGGTTGCGATGCGAACTCACAGCCACCATGTATTTGGTTTGCACAGCATGCAGCGTCTTTTTCGTGTAATTTTCCAATTTAGTACGCTGTTCTGAGAGTTCGTTAATGACCGATTCCTTGTCCTTTAGGCGGTTGGTGAGCTCTGTCACCGTCGCACGCATCGAATCAACGGCTTCGACATCCCTCCGCTACAAAATACGACCGAATCACCCATGTCAGTGAGATCCTTTGAACCATATACTATCGAGCGAAGAACATATCTGTGACGGAGGTATGGACGACAGTGGGAGAGGCAACAAGGCAAAATCACATATGTACTCGGGGCTACATACACTGTGTCGCCAGTCATGCGTCACAAGGTTTACAAACCCATTGGATGCTAAGAGAAGTTTTCTCTGTCTTGTTGCTCTCCATCATTCATCAAACCATTAACTATCCACGCATTCATTCACCCCATCGAAGCCCACATCATATCATTCGATTCATCACGCCAATTCAAACACAACATCACATATGTAGGAAAGGTTTTGCTTAAACAAACATTCGAATCACACCAACAATCACAATCATATGAAGCAGCGAGTGCTCCATAATTCCACTCCAGTCAAGCATCTCCACACATGCAACGCATGCAAAGACAACGGTAAAGCATTGCTGTGGTTTACAGTCCATCTTCGCCTTGAACAACACGCTTAAACTCACCAGTTTATCAATCAGCGCTTCATACTCTGCGACCTGCGAACTGGAAAGTGCGTTGCTCTCCGATGTCTGAACAGCTAATGCTGTTTCGGGTGCAGATGAAGCTTTCGATGCTAAGATCATGGCTGATGCATTTTCTGACCCTGCTGATCCTACGGCTAACTCGGATGCTGCTCCAGGCGCTGGTGAGGGAAGTGTACCAGCAATACCGGGTGCTGTTGCTGCTTCGTGGAGCGTTGCAGATACAGAAGGAGTAGGCTGGGGCACCACGTGCGCGTTATTCGTTGGGATATGGCGATGATTTTGGCTGTGCGCGAATCTTAACTCGTCTGCCAGCTGCTCGTTTTGCTTCTTCAATTGAAACATCGCCTCTTGCAATGCCTCTTTGGCCCTCAGAGCCAAGTCAAGCTCGTTTGCCAGATGAATTTCTTCTGCATTTTCCTTGCCACTACGCAGTTCTGCATTCTCGCGCTCCAATCGCGCGATCCTATCTCGTAAAGAGTATGTAGCGTCGCGGCCAAGAAGTACGTCGGCACTGAGTCCTCCTGTGCCACTATTGGTACCAGTGGACGTGTAATCATCGTCCATTACTTCATTGTGTTGCTGAAGATTGGCAACTTGATTGCGTAGTTCTTCAACTTGACTTTCAAGGAATTCCTTCCCGCCCAATGCGCTGTCTAATTCTTCCTGGAGTTTACGCACTTTTTGTTCCTTGACAGCGATGTTCGATGTCGCTTCGACATTTGCTGTTTGAAGTTCCACGACTTGATTCTTGTACTTCTCCATCAATGCCTTCAGAGGCGGGACCGTCTTGATCGTACTCTCTAAGTCCAGTATTTTGTCCTGCAACTGGGCGTTCTGTAACTCCAGATCTTGATTTTGCTGTTTTATGGTGTTCATATCTTCTAATTTTTTCTTGTACTTGGTCACACTGGCTTCGAGTTTGGTGAGTTGGCCCAGTTTTGACCGCGAAATGTCTAATTCGTCGGCTTGGCGACGTACCTCATTCTCCAAGATCATAAGCCGCTCGTTCGATTCCTGCTTCACGCGCTGCAACTCGTCGTTCTTCTCTTCCAACTGCAATGTCAGCGCGTGAATTTCGCTCTCAACGATCTGCTGAATCTTCTTATTATCTCGTGCCAATGTACTCTGCCGCTCGCTCAAAAGCTTATTGCGCTCCTCTTCCAATAACGCATATAGATCTGCCAATTTGTTCTTCTCGGCATAAAGGCTCTCAAACCGTTCGTAAAGCTCCCGCTTCTCCCGCTCCATATCAAAATATTTTAGTTCCATCGCCGATGCCTTCTCTAGCGCCTGAGCAATGGTGTCGCTGTCGTTGTTTAAATACGAAAAGGAATCTTTCTTGGAGCGCTGCTGGTTATGCAACTCCGCGCTCGCAGCCGAAGGCGACGCCATCTGAAAGCGACGCATGAGGTTCTCAATGAGGTGCATCATATTCGCTTGTTCTGACGAGTCCATTTGCATGATTGGGTGAATGTAGTCCGATCTACTGGGGCCCTGCACGGCACATCCGAGCAGCAGCTCCACTAGCTTGGCGACCTCGTAGACATCGTCTTCTTTGGCAATAAGATTGGCGTCGATGAGGTCATTCGTATCGCACAATTGACCCAACTCTTCGTGGTAAAAGAGCTGAATGCTGCGTAGCAACGTTTTGATGTTGTTCAACTTCAACGCCCAATTACCCGCGGCGTGCAGGTTGATAAGATCCATATTCACATACTCTGAATCACTGGATCGATAAACATAAACACATTGTTAAATCACGCAACATCACACATACATAATGACAATATATATAAAGCAGAAAGTGTACATGTCGTGCATGATCTTGGCGAGGAAGACGCCGTCGCAGAGATCCACCAGCGTCATCACTTGCAGCTCCGGCGCCAGGCGCTCCCGAAAGCTTTGGACCTGCAGTTATGTCAAGAAGAAACAGAAAACGGCATAAGCCACAGAGAAGAGAAGTCCACGGTAATAAATATCAGCAGTAAACTGTTGGAAGGTCATGAAAACGCACCCAGAGCAGCAGACTGCGTTGCGCGGCGTCGTCCATCTTTGTCAACCTCTTCCTTCCCACACTCTTCACTTGCAAAATGAGAAAGAGACGGGAAGCTGCCAACGCAAAAAAACCTATTTAAATAAAAAACCTTGTTATCATTTTTCACACTAATCATACAAGTTACAGTAAATATGGTATGTGTAAGAGTCGATAAGAGTGGGGTTTTCCAAATGAATTTCTATTTCGGCTTATAAAACACACACACAAATATACAAAATGACACTGGAAGCTTGGCTGACTGGTCATCATCAGCACATGCAGTCCGTCGTGTTCTTCATTGATTGACACTCGATGTCTGTCTCTCTATTTGTTCTTGGAAGCCATGGCCTTAGCGTGCTCAGCAACCAGCTTCTCCTGCACGTCACGGGTCACGAGGTCGTGGGTCTTGTACTCCATCGTAAATTCACCCTTGCCCTGAGTGGACGAGCGGAGATCCGTCGAGAAACCGAACATGTTTTGAAGGGGCACGTCGCATCGTACGACCGTGGAAAGCTCATCGGCATCGCTGCTGTTGATCATACCACGTCGACGGTTTACTTCCGCGATGGCAGTACCCTGGAACTCGTTCGGAACTTCCACTTCCACTGACATGACTGGCTCCAAAATGCATGGATTCGCCTTCATGAAAGCTTGGCGGATGGCCTGGATCATGGCAGTCTTGAACGCCAGCTCACTAGAATCGACAGAGTGAGCCTGTCCGTCGTTGATTACTACACGCATCCGCTGAATAGGATGCCCCACGAGCCACCCCTTTTGTACCGCTTCCTTCGTACCTTTTTCACACGCCGCAATGTACTCGGGAGGAATAGCATTACCGATAATATCGTTGACGAATTCCACACCGGCGTTATCATCTTCCAATGGTTCAATGTACCCAACCACACGCGCGTACTGACCTGAACCACCACTTTGCTTACGATGCAGATAGTTGAATTCCGAACGTTGACGGATGGTTTCGCGGTAGTTGACCTGTGGAGCTCCCGTCGTGACATCCACGTTGTATTCCCGGCGCATGCGTTCTACATAGATCTGCAAATGCAGTTCACCCATACCACTGATGATCGTTTCTTTGCTATCATCATCCACTCGAACACGGAACGTCGGGTCTTCCTTCTGGAAGCGGTTGAGTGCCTTCGAGAAATTAGCGATTTGCTGCTTATTCTTAGGTGTCACGGCAAGTGACATCACTGGCTCCGGCACGTGTAGACTCGTCATCGTAAATTTGGACGTATTCGAGTCGCTGAACGTGTCCATACTGGCACATTCCACACCAAACATGGCCACGACCTCACCTGCACCAACTTCGTCGACGTCCTCCATTTCGTTCGAATGCATCTTCACTAAGCGAGGCACCTTGATGCGCTTCATATCACTCATGTTGTAGATGAAACCACCGCGTTTGAGAGTACCGGAGTAGATACGCATGTACGTAAGCTGTCCGAACTTTCCTTCTTCCAATTTAAAAGCAAGCGCCAACAACGGGGCCGTCGGCGAGCAAGGCACTAGCACTTTTTCTTCGGCATTGCCTTGATCCAACGCAAAGTTAGACACTTCGGATGGACTGGGCAAGTACGACACCACAGCATCCAGCATGGGCTGCACACCACGGTTCTTAAAGGCTGAACCCATTAGCACAGGCACAAACTTGTGCGCGACGGTTGCACGACGGATCGCTTCACGCAATTGGTCTTCTGTCGGCTCCTCTTCCATCAGGAACAGCTCGCCGATTTCATCATCAACGTCTGCCAACGCTTCGATTAGCTCCAGACGCTTTTCTTCAGCAAGAGCGCGAGTTTCCGCAGGAATATCATCCGACTCATCAATGATTTCACCATTATCGCCCTTGTTTCGCAACGCCTTCATGGTAATCAAGTCCACGACACCTTCGAGATCATTTTCCGCACCAATAGGCACTTGCAATGCCGTGGCATTCAATTTAAGTTGGCTACGCAAATCGCGGATGACTTTCCATGGGTTGGCACCCATGCGATCCAGTTTGTTGATAAAGGCGATGCGAGGCACACCATAGCGCTTCATCTGTTTGTCGACCGTCAACGACTGACTTTGGACGCCGGAGACACCGCACAGCACGAGTACACCACCGTCAAGCACACGCAATGCACGTTCGACTTCGATCGTGAAGTCGACGTGACCGGGCGTGTCGATGATATTGATGTTGGAGTCCTTCCACGAGCAGTACGTGGCAGCGGACTGAATGGTGATGCCCTTTTCGCGCTCCAATTCCATGGAATCCATCTTTGCACCGACGCCATCTTTCCCACGCACATCGTGAATGGCGTTGATGCGACCCGTATAGAAGAGAATACGTTCTGTGAGTGTTGTTTTGCCGGAATCAATGTGCGCTGAGATCCCGATGTTGCGCAGATTGGCCATGTAGCCTTCCGGGACGGTGCATCCCTCCGCAAATGGACGAGCAACACTTTCACTGTCAGCCGCTGCTGCAGCAGCCGTACTGAGTGCACGCGATACCAGCGCAGTAGGGCGCTGATAAAGCGCAGCAGAGGTAGACAAACGCCGTGTGAATCGGAGCATGTTGCTGTTGTGCGTATCTCTCCAACCAAAAAGTGACTGGATCAAGAGGAAACAACGGAAAACCTTTGTTTTTTAAAAATTTTTGGAAACGTTTTAGAAGGGTAATTATATTATAAAATTTTATTTTTGAATCAGGTAGTCTGATTATCAAGTGAAAATCTGAGTACGAAAAAGAAACAATTTCAACTTGTCCTCAAGAGATACCAAAGCAACTCAGAGAGGAGCTCTTGTTTTGTTATTCGAGTCCGACTTGACTAGCAAAAGCTAATTAACAGTGGTGGATATCATAAAGAAAACATTCGGCTATAACTTTCTCGATTCTTTAGTACACATGACAAGGATAATTGTATTTGAAAGTATTATTTGCTAGCTTTCCAATGACGTATTCAACTGTTGGATTGAGTGATTTAAGCCCGAGATATGCCAACTTCTAGCAATTAGGACTGGTGCATAAATTGGTGAAAATATAAGTATATTGAATTTTGTATGTCATTGATGCAGTGACATTTCACAATGGAAGATGAGGACGGCAAACAAACGAGGGTTGAAGCAATGATTCATACCGTAGCAGAACGGGCATTTGAACTGTGGTAAGAAACTCAGCTTGATGAAGAGGGTGATATAGACAAAGAGAGAAGTGATTCAGACTCTGAGAGCACTGAGTTCGAAGATTTCCAGCACGAGAAGAGCTCGAATGAGGCTGTATTTTTAATAGCACTTTAGTATGCACACAGTTGATCTATATTGAAATTCATATTAAATTTGTAGTAATAATTTTTTTGATATGTGCTCCTGCAATGCACAAACCTGTGATGCGAGCGAAAGCAATTAAAATCGGCGTCGTTTTACCTGAACTTTTTGAGTAGCTCAATTACTTTTTTGTGAAAATGTTTCCTTTATGGTGTCCACCACTGTAAGACTAGACAACCGCGGAGTAACCATCTCCGACACCTGGACTCATCGAGTCCAGGTGAGTAGGTGTTCGTTCTTGAGAAAGATGTTTCCCTTCCTTTCGCACCGATACTACCACGCCACGCTTTCTGAAAAATCACTTTGATTTTGCACGCACTCGATCTTCTCGGGCATGGACTATTATCGCTTCGCATCCGTTCTCGGAGAGAAGAATGGGGCTGGAAAAGTTCATTGCGGAGAATTCGAAACAAGCTTCTATCGATAGGGATTAGTTCGCTTAAAATACACGCCAAAATGCATCCTACCAATAGGAGAAATGGAAGATTGAGCCTTATGCACCATTTCAAGCGATAATGCAGCATACGTTAACGTGCAGAAATGTAATACTGGCTTTTACTTTCATTCGTAAAGAACATAGTCAAAGTCTTCCTGCGTCACTGCTGTCGTTTGACGTTTGCTTCGAGCTTGGCGTTTCGTGATGACTACGAGAAGCATCGCAACAATCAACAAGAATGCTCCACCCATCATCATTTGCGGAGGCATTTGGTGATCAAGAGAAGTTCCCATCAGTGATACGGCAACCGGGCGAGCGCGTGGGCGAGCCTGCTCGTGTACTTCCTTTCCAAGATTGTCGAGTAGTACTGCATCGCGAGGGCGAGCCTGCTCGTGTACTTCCTTTCCAAG
>BCKE01000097.1:58021-75382 GCA_001600495.1 Pilasporangium apinafurcum
AGGGCGAGCCTGCTCGTGTACTTCCTTTCCAAGATTGTCGAGTAATACTGCATCGCGAAGATGTTGATCGCTTAGTAGCAGGGGAGTTTCGATTTTTACCTCGTTGGAAGATGGAGAGTTTTGGTTCCCTGTCTCGTCGAAATGCCGAAGATTATGAGCTCTTCCATCGTCGAAAGGCGGAAACCTTTGGTGTCCTTCATCATTGGAAGGCGGAGAGTTTTGGTTTTCTGTCTCGCCGAAACGCGGAAGATTTTGACCGCCTGCCTCGTCGAAGTGCTGAGGCTTTTGGTTTCCTATCTCGTCGAAAGGCGGAAGATTTTGATTGCCTACCTCATTGGAAGGTGGAAAGTTTTGGTTTCCTGTCTCGTCGAAAGACGGAGACGCTTGCATATGATCTTCATCAAGCAATATCATGCCCTGTTTGTAATGCGAGTCTTCCAGTAACGAGATGGGACGGAAGGGATCTGTGGCATCTTCACTTGCACCGACCATCGTTTGCTTGGGGTATTTGTTGCTGGGGATTTTCTCGTATGCTTGAAATCTTTTAAGGAGGTCTTTGTGGTGAACAGTAAATAAACTAGTGACTTCGCAATCAACACCACCCGCTTTCGAATGTCGGATGATCATTGTGACTTCACTTCAAAAGCGGAGGGATGCCGATCAGAATACTCGTATACATTATGAGTCTGCAATACTAATTACTCCTTCAACGTCGTTGACATTGTTCCTTAACAATATAAAGCAATATCCTGCAGGAAATAATAGCTGGTGGAAGAGTTGTCATGACTAGGCGCGCCTTTTCAAATGTAAGCGATCGTAGACCGCTAGCATTGACTGACGACTCGGAAGATCGTGACGCGAAGAATCTGCAGCAGCTTGCGCTGTAACGACTGCACCGGTGACTGTTGAGAACGCATAAGATCAGCCATTTTTAAATTTTTTTGTGAACAGGCGTCGCGGCTTTTTAGCATTGGGTTACGTGAGGCTGAAGCCAATACCATTCGCGCCACCCAGCTACCCGATTATTTTGAATCCTATTACGCGGGTCTGCAGAGCGTAGAATTGGTATAGAAATTTGGAATATAACGTCCCTGCCTACTTAGACTGAGGAGATTACCGCGAACATTGCAACAACCACCACACACCAATAACACGTACTTATACTGTCTGTTAGATGGACGATGTAGACTGACTACTGGAGGCACAATAGGTTCTACAGTATCCTCTTCATTCGTAGAGTGTGTAGACAAAGTCTTCACTTTGCGACTGCTCTTTCATGTGATTGCGTGCTTGGCTCGATCGCTTTGTCATGACCATCAAGAGAACAGCTACAATCAACAAGAAGGCACCACCAAACATCATCGGTGGAGACACTGCGGCGTCGTTCTGGTACTGTGTAGTCGCTTCCAAAAATGCTACTGGGCGGAAGCTTTCTTCAGTCGCGAGGGTATCTGCGGCCTGTAAATGCTCCATGACCACGGCTTTGTCTTTGTTACCACCAAAGATACTCGTGAATTTATGCTTGATCTTATCCCATGTGGACTCATCTGTGCTGTTTGACGTTTTATCTCCGGATGAAGGTGAGTGCGGTGTGGGATGGTCGTCCGTGGCGAGAAACGCGACCAATCGCTCCATCTTTTCTGCCGTCGTCGCGTCACTTTCCAAGAAACGGGTCAATGCACTCAACTCCGACTCCATAGTGGACGCATTTACATCTGTTCTGCCACCTCCGAGCGACTTCAGCATGTCGTCTTGTTTGTTTTTCGCACGCCTATTGTCTCGATCCAATGGATCGATCTCCACGCCGTTCTCATCGCCAGTTTGATCTGATGTTCTGAAAGACCTAGAATTAGACGTGCGATGAAAAGCCATTGCGTTCTTCTGGTCGTTAGTGTCGGCGGCAAGCGCTGCATGTTGTCCATCGCCATTGAGCAAGTCACCCAAGATGTTCTCCTTCTCGGTTTCCTTGATTTTATTCTCCTTGTCTAATGGATCTGGATCACGCTCATGCTTTGGTGGAGGAGGGCTGAACGTGTCAGAGGCGACAAGATCAGTACTTACTTGAGGATGGTCTTGTGCAATGGACCTAGTCATGATGTTCCTTGTAGCCCGATATCGCAAGTAAAATATGAAAATTTAGCAATGATCACCTCTACCTCTTTTCCGATTGTGCTGTGTTGCTGACATTGGACTGGACAGCTCCATGGTCATCAAATCTTCTTGTGATTTGCATCCAAAAACCTTTTATAATTAATACACCCATGCTATTAGATTTCAATATTGAGTTTTCTCACTTTGGAAATGCATATAAAATGTTATATGCTTCTAGAATTGATACTGTTGTGGAGCAGGTAAATCCAAGAGACGCGTCTTTTCAAGATCATCGTCTCTTTGACTTGCGACCATTTGCAAAGGCAGGAGGACCGTCCATACCATTGCTGGTTTTTGGTCGCTACAAAACTCCATTCATCACGTAATATGCTTTTTGAATCTCGCATAAATAGGAATTTCATACGTGAAGAGCCTTGAATATCACCACGTCCAAAAAGACTTCGATGGCACTATACAGAGTCACTCAATCGGGGTTATTAATGCATTTTCGTACTTAATTGGGAGATCATAAATTGTCAAAACATTCATCACGAGGCAAAATTCCTCGCTATGGGGTTCCGCGGTGTGCTGCTCCAACTGACGGAGGGCGACGACAGCGCCTTCCGGATGATTTCACCCGACGCAGAGATGATGCTCCCGACCAACAACACACTCCGCCGCGACTCATTGGCCCGGGTCACGCAGCAGAAGCTCGTCGTGACCGACTTTGTGTCGGCGAAACTGTTGCAGATCTCGCTCTTTGCGATCGTTTCAATTCGTCAAGAGACCAACTCGGCGCTCTGGATCGGTTCTGTGGCAGATGATCGATCAATCGGATGCAATGAAGCTCGGGATGCACTTCTACGAAATAAAACTGATGAATCAACACCAACGGCTTCGTCTACTGGCGTCGTGATCAATCCCGTGGTGCTACAGCAGAGGCAGACAAAGCGCGTGTGTTACTGTTTCCATTTTCGGTCAGAATACGAATTCGATCTCTTCAAAACAACAGTTGCAGCATATCGTCGCTTGCAGCAATATTCACTCCTGGAACGCTCGGTGGAGATGGAAATTGACATTCACAACACGAAGGAGCTTGAGATAACTAAGACAACAGTGAAAAAGTCCAAACCGCAAATGTCTCCGCCTCATGCGAGTAATAATGCGGATAGTTATTCCATGGATGTAGAAAAGTTGCTGCCCAAAGCCATAGGGCAGCACCGTCAAGTGTTGCTCTGTGATGAACTGCAGACAATCGCAAGTGCGCGGACCCAACAAGTGGACGATCCCACTCGTGTTTCTAAACTGATCAGGAAAATGTCAAAGTATGTGATTGCATACGTATGGTCTACATGTATGAGGAGTGATGCTGACTGTGGGAATGCAATTGCTAGAAAGCAAACGGATGAAGCGAATGATGATATGAAGCCTACACGTTTGAGCATGAGTCTAACACCCTCCGAAATTGTTAAGTCCAATGAGATTCGGTGTATTTTGTGTCGAGCATCCCAGAATTGTAGCGCGAACCCCTTTCCTAAGCATCCGTTTGTGCTCAAGGTACAGAGATGGCCATTGCCATTGATTCTATTGCATCTGGCGTCTTGATCAGATTCGAATGCTTTGTTATAATTTGGTAGGATGGACGCGGGGAAGCTGTCCATATTTGTAAAGTGTGTATGCAGCAAGCATTACAACGCCGTATCAATACAGGCAACCTTACCGGGCACGATGTCGTGTGTAACTTGTGCTGCAAACCGACTGGCGAAATGTTAAAGCAAGACACAAAGCAATGCGCACATGCACAATGTCATCGTGTCTACTGTTTGCAATGCGTTCAAAAGCTGATTGGAAGTGTACGTAATCCTTCTTAGGCGATCTATAGTGGATTGATTGTATGATATCTTACATATTATCTTATGTCCTGATCTTGTAGGTGCAAAAAATATTGCGAGCAAAGCATTGGCTCTGTCCCAACTGTACCACATTTGACACAAATCAGAAAGAGTATGTCGCTGTTACAGTCTCTTTTGCTGAGAGATAAGTGCCATCTAATCTTTTATTTGGAAATGTCAGGAGCTATGAGCGAGAAAGCCCTCAAGGTAGTGCTAACGGCCACCGCAGCAAGAAGAAACGGAAAATCCATAACGAGATCCTGAATGAAGTTATTGACTCGTCCAATATACTTCAGTCGTCTTCGAAAATGACACCTGTCGACTATGCCGCAACATATTTCCAGTTCCTCACACAGCGAGAAGCTTCACCTCCTGAAGAAGAATCAGAAGATGCTTGCTTTTGCTGTAAAGATGGAGGCGAGCTGATTGAGTGCGATTGGACTGGATTGAACAACAAATTTGCTCGATGTCCAAAAGTTTATCATGCAGGTACGAAGACTACTGGAAGTGGTTATACATGAGCATATTTGTCCTCATCAAATGCTCCTATGATGAATAGATTGCTTGGGCTACGACGTTCCAGAAGATAAAGTATGGAATTGTCCTCGTCATCGGTGCATGAAGTGTGGGATTATTGCGCAATATTCGTGCCGTTTTTGCGTGACCTCATACTGCACAGTACGTCGCGCATAATAAACTTCCTCCTGCTCATTATCTGTGATGCTCACTACTTTCTACTCAATAGACCTGCGTACCAAAAGAGATTAAGAAGCTTGGTGCTGGGACGCGCGATATCCCCAATTCAGTATATGTTCTGTGCACCAACTGCGAGCGGCTTTCGTTGAAAGGAGTTGAACAAGGAAAGCTTCCTCCAGAGGTCTATGCCCAAATCTTTCACCCCATCCAGAAGCTCCTTAAAAAGAAGCCAACATAATCATGCATACGACACATCTTGGAGGCGGATCGAATATATTTCGTCCCTTTAGTCTAGCTTTGTATTGTGCGTTGGAGTTTCCTTGTCAACTATTTAATGACTAGGACAAAATGAAGCTGGTATTCGAGTAGTCTTGCAGGAGGGGGTTGTAACTATAACAAAGGTCAAGTTATATGTGAGCATGACGGTCATGGTTCATAATTCGTGGATGAGCGAGCAAAGCCAAGCTTACCCAGAGATTGTTTTGGTTTTGCTGAGATCAGCGAATTCTTTCAAGAATGCCGACGACTTTACTACAGAAACCTATAAACGGCATGCAGTCAAGAGGTAAATGAAGACGGCTCTAGATATATGGCCATCGTCACGCACTTACATCGTCCGGCTTCCTAGACTGTGTAGTGCAATACGCTTTCTTTAGCCTGGCAAAATCCGTGGCGAAAAAGATGTCCGCGATACCTCCTTGAACCAAATACGTGTCGTGATCTTGCGTTGATCCTACACAAACATCTCAAAGCCGTTTCATTTAACAAAAAAGCGTCGGACAATCAGTTGAGCGCGGTTGCTTTTACCTGTGAGCTTGGATGCTACGAGCGGTGCATTTCCGGCACAGAGTGTGCCAGCTGTCGTCGCCGTTGGGCTAAGAGGATGATCCATCGCTTTGATTGTCGAATTGGCATCAAGATTCGGTGCCGGGAGGGAATCAAAATCCGCAGCGATTAAATGATGTTTTGGAAACGACATGCGCAATGTGTTAAGCAGTTGCATGGCTCCCGTGGGGATGAACGCAGAATGTAAATCCCGTTCTTCTTTACCCAAGAAACTACGAACACGTCGCGCCAATCCTGTGTTGAATTTGTACTGGATCCGAAGTGGTAAATCACATCCGAAATACTTGAGTGTTTGACGAACCAACATATCTTCAGCAGGTCGCAACTCTTCTTCCAGCATGAAAGGATGTGTGCTGTCATCTACATTCGCTATATCAACAGAAGAATCGGCTATCCGCACTACCGTTTCGTACCACTTGCCGCTTTTGAGAGTGACTTTATCCTGAGGAAGATTATCCAGGACTTCCATGGCCAAGAAAAAGCATGATCGATTCACAGGCTCGTACATGTCGGTGAAAGTGAGAATATCAGAATTAATCACTTTGCATTGCTGTGGGTGCTCCGTCATGACGCGTTGTCGCTGGCGTTCTGCCATCACCGAACTGATCTCGATGAGTGTGTACTTGGTAGTAGCATATATATCCGGTGCATTTTCCCTCAAGTAGTTTAGGATGTGCAGCGCGTTCGTGCCAGATCCACCACCGATTTCGAATATCTCAAGTGGCTTGTTAAGAAATGGGGAGTTGAGCATGTAATTGGCGAGTGCATAGGAGTAATACGGTTGAAAAACCTCCACAGGTGTCAGCC
Organism: Pilasporangium apinafurcum; assembly: GCA_001600495.1. Lineage (NCBI taxonomy): Eukaryota > Oomycota > Peronosporomycetes > Pythiales > Pythiaceae > Pilasporangium > Pilasporangium apinafurcum. Next base: position 64,354 of record BCKE01000097.1, read on the forward strand.
ATGCCTCTCTTTGCTCATGATACAGTGACGCAACGACTTTGCGGTACTCCATTTCTCCCCAGAGATTCGTAAAGTCAATGGCTTCCAGCGGTGCATGCAACACCTGGCGGTCTTTGGTGGTAAAGTAGCCCGCGTCTTTTGCATATAGTGATCCATAGATAAACTCACGCGTTAGCACTGTCGACGAGGTTTCATTCTTGCTAGTGGTGGTGGTTGTTCCGCTTGTACCAAATGTACGCACGTTCCGCCATCGACGTGGCAGGCGAACAAATCCACGCATCAGCAACATGTTACCAATGAACTGCAGACATTGCATATAACCAAAAACGGGTGGGTTCATGAAAAGCCCAAATTTATCTACCCGTAAGACCCATATTGTTAAGTGTTTGGTATTGAGGGTAAGTTCATGCAGCATGACAGACGGGTTTGAATCCATTTCCAGATAGCAAACCCATTTTACAGTGATCTCCATTTTCCTGGGGGGAAGTGCAATCACTCTCGAACATGTCGAAGGCGTGTACGTTAGAGAATGGCGTGCTGAACCTCGCAGTGCTGCGGGAAGACTCGCGGCGCGAGTTGTTTTCGATCTTAGATTCTATCGGAAAAGACATCTGCTTTGTACTGGATCCAGAGCTGAATGGTCCGCTGAATCACGTACTTGTGGACGGTACGGCGGTGCTGAAGGACCATGGTGTGAGAGACTTTCACGCCTTTGGTAAGTCCATCAAGACCAACTGCGAGTTTGTGCTCTTTCTCATACGACCGTCCGTGCGATCCATGCGCTACATCTCCAAATACGTTCGTGACTTGGGCGCGGGGTCAACCGAATCGGGGAAGAAGCGCTTCCATCTCTACTATGTGAGTCGCCGCACATTGGTCTGTGACGAAACACTCAAGAAGGAGGGTGTCTTTGGGAGTCTCAGCATCGGCGAATACAAGCTGGATCTCATTCCATTCGACGATGATCTGCTGACACTGGAGCTTGATACGTGCTTTAAGGAGTTTTACGTGAACACAGACAAGACGCATCTGCACACGATCGCGTCGTCGATCATAAAGCTCCAGACGATTTTCGGTCTGATCCCGAATATCAAGTACAAAGGCACGATGGCGAAGATCATTTGGGAGATGATGACGCATTTCAAACGTGAACAGGAGGTCGCAGGCAACCCCATTGGTGTTTTGGACCCGGAGATTGACACGCTGGTGCTAATCGACCGTAATGTGGATCTCGTGACGCCTATGTGTATGCCACTAACGTATGAAGGGCTGCTGGATGAAATTCTTGGCATCACACATGGATTTGTCACCGTTGATGCGGACTTAGTCGCGGATGATGACGCACAGGGGAGTAGCAACGAAAAGAAACAAGTGTCGATTCCACTCAACTCTAACGACAAACTTTACGCAGAAGTTCGCGATTATCACGTGGAACGGCTGGGTATGAACTTGCAACAGCAGGCGCGCGATATTCGTGAACGATACGATGAATTTCGAAAGAATCGCGACGCATCGATCAGTGAGATCCGTGAGTTCGTAAAGCGCATTCCTGGTTTAAAACAGAATTACCAGTCACTGCAACAACATATCAATCTGGCTGAACTAATTAAGAAGACCACCGATGCGAAATCGTTTCGAGATCTGAAAGTGGCTGAACATGCCATGGTGATGGGGGAAACAACTTTTGATCAATTGGAAGAACGCATTGGTTTCCAGGAGCCCATTTTGAGTGTCTTACGCCAGTTTTGTTTGCAATCGATTACGAATGGCGGGATCAAGGCCAAGAATTACGATCACATTCGGCGAGAATTGGTGCAAACATATGGTTTTGAGATGGTGTTGGCGTTGAGTAATCTGGAAAAATCAGGATTGTTACGACGGCGGGATACGCTGTGGTCGGAAACCAGTGGATTCGCCGTTGTACGGAAGTCGATGCGGTTGATCAATGAAGATGTGGATCCTCGAAATCCTAGGGATATTGCATATGTGAGCCAAGCTCATGCTCCAGGTTATGCACCACTTTCGGTGCGTATTGTGGAAAGCGCTATTAAGTCCAAAGGATGGTACGGCATTCAAGAAGCGCTTCGTCAGCTTCCGGGACCTTCAGGAGAAGTCTCCCAAGTCACGGTGAACAAGTCTTTAGATGATGTTAATAGCCCAACAACAACCTCCAAATTGGACACGTTGGGCGGCGACGAGCGCAAAGTAATGCTGGTATACTACTTGGGCGGTGTGACATACATGGAAATAGCGGCACTTCGGCACCTTTCACGTCAACCGGAATGTAAGTGTCTATTGTGACGCATTAGTGGTATTACTGGGCATACTAATTCTTGTTATGACATGTAATTGTTATCCTTAGATCCATATGATATCATCGTTGCTACCACGAAGATTGTAAATGGCGATTTGCTGTTGAAATCCTGTTTTGACAAAGAAGTTTTACAGTTTCTCAAACTTTAACTCAGTGGCAGGCTTGCTAAAGTAAAACAGCTAGTCACTCGAACGATGGAATGGAACGTAGAAGAGGTCATGTAAGCTGTTTTGAATACGTGGATTTTGTGTCAACGGAGCTGTGTCTTTATTCCATCGTCCCTTATGTCTCCATTTGCGTTGATTCTCATCCATGGGTGTGGCATGTTAGGTCTTTGATTCTTGTCGCCTCTCCATTTTGCAGATGAAAATACCTTCATCGAAATATTCGGTGGGGAGGTACTTGTCATCCTTGGAATACAAGGCGATCTCAAAGAACTCGGATGCTGCATCGAAGAACTTTTTCTCTCTCCTATACAATTCGAGTACCTTAGACAAAGGACCTATCTAACCACAAAACTGAAGTCAAGAATTCGAACTCACTGTGGAAAGCGCCGCTTGTATGCCAAGATAACAAGCTGAGAAGGGCTTCGTACGTTGTTGGTTAATTCAACAAGTGATGCCAGCAAATGTGGATACAGCATAGGTTCATAAAGGCAGTCCGAACAAAGTACGATGTCTGCATTAAATTTCTCGAGCATTGGACAAAGTCCACTTCCCCTATAAACGAAATGGTTATTTACATCTTACATTATTGGATTGTGTTGTGATCACTCACCAACAATGTGCGATTGTTGACAGACGACCACTCTTCAACATCTCGCTGATTCGTCTGTGTTGTTGGGCAACTGCGTTCATGTTGTGTTTCGTGAACGGAACCACTGCCTCAAGGTCTGTCAGTACGACCGCTTGTAGATTTGTATCCTGTGCCAGCGCAAGTCCAACTGCTCCAGGACCGGCACCAAGCTCGAGTACACGCTTGTCGGATAGAAAATGCGATTCATGCTGCAAACAATCTATGAGTGCACGAGCCTGTTGAAAACCAAAACAACTATCGATCGTTAGGATCAGTACTTCAACTGCATCGATGTGATTGCACAATCCCTCACACAATTCCAGACAACGCCTGCTATCCCATGCTGATTCATTTTCTGCTCAATCTCCATGAACATGTTGGCATGTTGGAGGGGAATGCATGTGCTGGGCGCACTTGCTTTCACGTAGTCGATCCCAAGACCTGGATACGCACCGGTTCCACATTGCAAGGATATAAACAGAGAGTCCCAAGGTATTTGAAATGCCATTTTGCACAAGAATGTTTTTGAAAGGTCGAGCGCAGTATCTAAAAAGTAACTGTAAGAGATTGCAACATCAATCTTGTTACAAAATGTGTTCACTACTTGGATACTTGACCTAGCAAACAAAAAAGAGACACTGATTTTTCGACAGTAGTTCTTTATCGTGCATTAGGCTTTCTTCTCTTCGAGTGCTAGGCGAGCAAGCTCCAACGAGCTGACAAGACCAATCTGGCCATGGAAGGACGGCTTGATGTAGGTCTCAATGGGCGGGTACGATACATAGTTGTTCATGTACTTCTCGAACTGCGGTATTCAACACACAAACAGAGATGCTTTAAGTTGTGAACAAAATGGCTTAGAGAAATATTACTTATCTTTACCTTTTCGCGAATGAGCTGGAAGATTTTTTCGCGCTTGGAAATGCCACCACCAATGACAATGACCTCTGGCGAGACAATAAGCGTGAGGTTCATGCAGAGGCATGCCAGGTAGTGCGCAATGGTGTCCCATACGGGGTTTTCGTCCTCGATCGAATGCAAATTACGACGATCGATGGCTGTTCGGCCGGCGATGGCGTTAGACGCGACCATACCTTCAACACATCCACCGTGGTACGGACAGACACCCTTGAATCCTGCGGCGATATCAGCCTCCGCCATGGGTACGAGCACGTGGCCGCCCTCTGGATGCATGTGGCCGTGCACAGCCTTGCCGTCGAGACAAATGCCAACGCCGACGCCCGTGCCGATCGTAATGTAGCAGGCACTTGAAATGGTACCATGTCCACCGTGCTTGACTTCATAGAGCGCTGGCGCGTTCACGTCCGTCTCAAAGAAGATCGGGACACCTGGGAACGCGCGCTCGAAGACGCCGACAATTTCCGTGTTACCCCAGAGCGCCTTGGGGGTAGTGGTGATGTATCCGTACGTGGCACTCGAGCGCTTCAAGTCGATTGGTCCAAAAGACGCAATCCCTACAAATAGCAACATCATCCACAGTGTCAATGCCTTCCAAGTGATTCTGGACACAAAGACAGGCAAAAACGCACCAATGGCGTCGAATTGCTGATTCTTCAGCCACGCGATGGCTGCCGTCAGCGTTTCCTCGGGTGTTGTCGTGTCGATTTTTGTTTGATCCACGATGTTCTGCGGATTATCCACCGCGATGGCCAAGAGCCACGTTGTGCCACCCAACTCCACCTGCGCACCCAAAAACAAGAAAAACACAACAACCACATCAGTCAGTCAGTCAATCCATCCATCCAATCACATCCATTCCGTTCATCATCAATAGCACACTCACGTACACCTGCTAATCGCGTCATAGTGTGTATGTCTCTCTTTGTCGCTGTGCTTCGTACGATCGATCTTCCGCTTGTGCTGCTGCTCGTTCCCTCTGTGGGAAATTTGGGGAATGTCGTGAGAGCTTTTTTCAATCATCAATTGCACCACCCTGGCCAAAAGTAGGTGTTATTCCTGATTTTTTAAGGTTTTATTACGAATTGGCTCATTTTTACCACTGTCGACTGAGCAACAATCAGGTATGACCCCAAGCACCAAGGTGCTCTCTAATTTGATGTGTACGGTAATATCAATTTTAAGATAATCAACTGTATGCAAATCGAACTTAAACAAATCCGTACTTTGTAAAGATTGTGTACTGTTAAGTTCTCTGACGCCAACTTCACAGCCTGAGAAGGAAGAAGCAGCAGTGCGAGGGGAAACGATGACGGAAATGCAGGATGCGCTGGCCGCGTACGTTGCTGGTTTCTCTTTTACCTATAAAAATACACGTTTAGATGAATTAGTTGCTGTGTATTTTTGAACGCTTGCTCCAGGTTCATGAGCATCACAGGTGCAGAATCCGAAAGCGCACTGCAGTATCTGGAGGTGCGATGGTTGAATCTTGTAGACGTTGGTGTGAAAATCAACTATTTTTCTGATGTTGCTCACTCGTACATTTGGGTAGCTGACAAGCTGGAAATTGGATGAAGCAGTATGTTTATCACGCTTTTGTTTTTTTTTTCTGTGTTCTATCTGTCTATTGGTTTACACCTGACATTTTTTATTCTGTTAGGTAAATTTGTACATGGAGAGCGGTGGGCAATCAATGGGATCCACACATGCGTCTGGGCTACCACCAGCGCCAACGAATCTCTATGGAGACGAGTGCGTTTGCTAATTTTGATTCTTCTTGTTGCTGCTATGCATGATCTCTTACATAATTGACCATGTCAATTTTGTGGCAGGGACATTCGCGCACCTGATCCGTCCAAACGCCAGCGACTCGTGGGCTCATCCTATGATAGCGGTGAGTGATAGCGATGCTCTCAATTCGCTCCAGATAAATTGCTTGTATGCAGTTGACTAACATTCTCTCACTGCGGCAGTTCCGTTGCGTCGGTTGCATGAACAGTATCGCGATTTTGCAGCGGAATCCATTGCCGCCATGAACGCCGAGGCGTCGGCCATCTCCACTGCCTTTGGTAATTTCCTATACTTTAATTGGTGGTTTGTATGTGCTTTATAATTCTCGAATTATGATATTTTACGTTGGTAGGGCCGAGCGTCGACGATGCATCGAGCCGCACGCGGGACCTGAGTGCGCTTTTTCAGCCGCCGGTCGCCATTATGTTCCAGGGCACGTACGCTGAGGCGCGGGCACAAGCTAAGAACGAGGGCAAGTGGCTGCTCGTCAACATCCAAGACGAGATCGTGTTTGCGAGCCATATGCTCAACCGAGACACATGGGCAGATGACGTCGTGCAAAATCTTGTGGCCAGTGGCTTTGTCTTTTGGCAGGTAAAGTGAGAATAAATAGCTGCCATTATTTATGCCACAGAAAGCTAACCGCTACGTGCTTGTGTGCATGCGGCGCAATAGAACTACTGGGCATCAGAGAACGGAAAAAAATTTTGTACACTCTACCGGATCGATCGCGACACGCTACCTGTTATCGCCATTATCGATCCGCGCAACGGAGAGATAATGCAACAATGGACGGGTTTTCTCGAACCGCAGGACTTGACGGAGAAATGTACGCTTGGAAGTGACGACATATCAGTGGGAGTAATTGATCTAATCTGATCTGTTGCTATTGCGTGTGTAGTATCGGATTTCTGCTGCACGAATAATCTGGAACTATCAGCTCAGCCATCTGATGCCCAAGTGCCACCAGCACCAGTGGCAGCTCTAAGAAACATTGAAGACGCGTCTGAAGACGATCAACTGGCGGCAGCGATTGCTGCGTCTCTACAGAACGGCGACGATAGTGCCGAGGAACTTAAGCAGAACGAGTCAGACGGTGACGAGGAAGAAAAGGCAGAGGAGGTGGTGGAGTCTCTTGGCCCTGAGCCTGCAGGTACGTTTCTCAAAATCAACATTGTCTTTTTTTAATGTGTCCATTACACTAAGATTCATGCTGATACTCTCGATGTTAGATGGAACGCCTGATGTCACTAGAGTGCAAGTACGCGCTCCTGATGGATCACGGTTGACACGTCGCTTCCTGAAAAGCGACCCTATGTCGAAACTTTGGATATTTGTGAAAGAACAGGTACGTTGTGCTCGCGTTTTCTCGAATTGATGAGCTGGACTTGCTCCCACTATCTCGTACTGTTGTTCTATGGTCAATTCTGTGTTTTCTTCCTCTAGATTCCTGAGACGCGCAGCCGTTCGTTTGAATTGCGGACAGCGTTCCCTCCTTCGGCTATCACGTTCAGTGACACGGATACTTTGGCGGACCGCCAGCTAGAGAACGCATCGCTGATGGTCAAGTGGCTTTAGCGCCAAGAATCATACGTGTTTCTCTTCTCAGTTTTGCCTATCGCAACTAGGAACGAGTAAATGGCACTCGCCTCTTTCCATTCAATAAAATATGTATTCTCGCGCTAGAGACGACCAATATGCACGGCTTTGGAGTTCAATTATTAGTCCATGCAGTATATTTAGAAAGACATAATAGGTAAACTGAATCAAATACAGAGTAAACATGTAGGTGTTTCCACACGCATCATCCTATAGTTTCCCACAAGCCGTATCTAATGATGAATGTGGCGCACAACACGACGACGCCGCAGTGTAACGACCGTCAAGATCTTGAAGAATACCACGAAGAGTAGCAGCACCCAGAGATGGAATATCAGATCTTCGCGTTTGACTGTGTACTCTATTTCTGTAAAAGATTGCACCGTGTGGTGTTGGTCAAAGTAAACAGAAGACGATGGCACCTCACGCAATGTTTGACACTGCACTTCCTCTTCTTCAGCAAGCACAATAGTTCCATCTTCTAGGATTAACTCATAAGTCGAATGTCTGCAATCAGCGAACACCAGCCCAATGAAATTCATCACAGCGTAATGATGCGGTGTGAAAGAGAGCAGCCATTGGAAACTGGAGCTAATGTGCGTCAGTAGCAACAAGATCACCATATGCACGAATGAGAGCACGTAGATTGTCACTTGGCTTTTCTTGCCAGCCGATTGTATGAAGTATGAAATGAACTGAGTCATGTATACTTGCGAGAGCGCAAACAACCCCAGTGTGGACCAGTACAAGACGCCATCATGGACCAGCGTTGAGAAGCCCACAAGCAATAGGAAGACGACCATGAAGATCAGCGTCACAACAAAAACGACTGTCCAATCGACCATCCAAGCCGATAGGTAGTATACCCAGGAATGGTACATTTGCATCGCCTGCTGTTCCCGTTGGAAGCATGCGAGTTGGCGCCTTGATCCACAAATCACAACAGCAAACGTAGCAATAAAACCGGTGAGTAACGTACTCCAAACGATCAAGTCGACGCCATAATGCACGCCATTGAACGTGTCGTATGCATCGCGCTTGATGGCAATCAACAATAACCAGACAACCATCAGCAACCCAAACGACCGGCGCGTCCACAACGACAAAGTGGAAGATGACGAGAAGATAAAGCGCACCATCCACCAGTACGAAAACACAAACCGGCGCATGAGCCAAGTAATTTGTGTCATTGCATTGACTTCTGTAGCCACGGTTGGGATCAGTGCTAGATCCTCAGTCGAGGACCGCAGTACGCCCACACGGTTCATTTGCGTCACCAGAATGCGCTTGTGCTCGCTCTGATGATAAATTTTGACAAACTTAGTCTCCTTTTTGTTAATAGTACTGAACCCTTCGTTTGTGCACTCTAGAGCCCACGCAATAGGGTTTTTTCCCTTTCCGAGCTTCTTCACTCCAACAATCGATTGGAAATACTTGATCAGGTGACGACAATCCACCCCCAAATCTCCGTTGAACACTGGCTCTCCACCACGCGTAAGCAGCAGTAAACGATCGAAAGAGCGGAAGACTTCCGACGAAGCACATTGCTCGTTACTCAGAGCGCAAATTATTGTAAATCCTGCCTTAGCTACGCGGCGAATCATTTGCATGATTATCTTGGCGGCGTGGCCGTCTAGTCCGTACGTTGGTTCGTCCAATAGGAGAACGCTCGGTTCCGCAACGATCTCAACACCGATGGCGACACGTCTTCTCTGCTCGAGTGAGCACTCACTCAGCAAACGCTCGGCGATACTGTGCAGGTCCAACAATGTCATACATTCGTTGACACTTTCGAGCCTACGGCTCGCGGGTACATCAGCAGGTTGCCGAAGGAACGCACTGAACTTCAGCGCCTCACTCACTGTTGACATTTCCCAACTTGCTTCGGTGTATGCACAGTAGTAGCCAATATAGCGTCGACGCACAGCCAAACTCTTTGCTTCATGACCATTAAGGAAGATTTTCCCACGTACCTCACCGACTGTGTCATGCCCCCCGATGGAACTCAGTAGAATGGATTTGCTGTGACGAGATGAACCAATGATGGCTGTGATCGTGCCTGCGATAGCGTAGCCTGTGACATGGTGTAGCTGCTCGTTCAAATTCTTTTCATTTGTGGTGGTTGACAATGAGTAGCAAATGTCTTCAAAGGCAATCGTGATAGGACTGACGCGGCGAAGCATCTTCTGTCCAGTTTCTGATGACTTCGAAACAGACGACAACGTCACTTCCTCACCCCACGCAGCAGCTGCACGTGTAATTTCCTCTGTAGTGGATGTTTCTTTCGCTATTAGCGTCTCCGTATTCGTGTCTGTTGCACTGCTAATGCTACTGCTTTCCAAAATTGTCTTTTCAAAGGATTCCTTCGCGACACCGATTGAAGAAGAGTCAACTTCACTGGATACTGACTCACTTCCACTTTCCGAAAGCGTTTGCTTGCGCTTGCTCTTCGATCGACGCTTCTTACTACTACTGGTAAGTTGTACCGATTCGCTTATAGTCTCCTTCATGTTTTTCTCTGTCGAGCCAGTTTCTGATACCGACTGCGTGTCTTTGACGCTACCCTGAGCTTTGGACACATCAACTGGTTCGATGGCATCAGGTTTAATTGATGCCAGCTCCTCAGATGCATTCAAACCAGTAGAATAAGTTGAGGACTTCTTTGACTTGACCGTCCGACTTGCTTTCGGGTGAATGTTAGTATGCTCGCCTTCAGTCTCGTTCACAGATCTACTCGCATGATTTCCTGCATCCACCAAAAGCGTCTCTGACACCGTTGTTTCTACCACCTCGTTTGCCAAACCGGACTCCGTTGAAACGTCATCATACTCAGTATCCGAGGATATGCTGGTCAGCGCTCCAGAATGGGTACTTCTGCTACCAGAGGTTTTAATGTGGCCCTTGCGAGACTTTGTAGTCGAATGGTGTACCTCCGACTGGATGTGAACACCGCCAGCAATTGTTGCAGCGTTATTATGAACGCCAGATCCACTTACAGCACTGTGTGCCTTCTTCTCCGCCTTCGTCGCAGAAACTGGCTTAGAACTCAAAATCCCATGATGACTTTCTACACTACCTTTAACAGAATGCTTTGAATGAGAGCCAGGCTTTGTCTGATGCTTTTTGGCGTCAATATGAGCTGAACCGCTGTACATGGCAGTGCTAGATGGTTTAGGATGAGTCGCTTTGGCCTTGAAAGTACTCTGACTGGTGGAGATGGTACTTGCACGTTTAGTGTTCAATTCAGGCTTTGAATGACGCCAATTGCTTTCGGACAAAGATTCTTTGACGTCGTGCAAATGGTTCCATACAGTACGGTCCTTGGATTCAGCCTTTGATTTTACCGATGTAGCCTCATGAACACTTCCATTGCGGCCAGCAACAGTATTCTCACTACTGATTACTCCATGAGATATTGTTTGCAAAGTACCACGATCACCATCACTCATCACTGGCACCACACCACCTACGTCAATAGTACTTAATTCCGTCGTACTACCGTCCACAGCAGAGACATTGCCGCCATACGTGGTTTCGCTAGACGAACCGCGGATCACTTCAACAGATTCGCTCGTCACCTCTTCTTCTTCAACAGTTTCCACTGTTTCGATT
>BCKE01000098.1:7381-37271 GCA_001600495.1 Pilasporangium apinafurcum
CGACACAGATATCGTGTAAATTTTATCTAATCATTTTTGTGAATGAGAGTTTTGACGAATCAAATAACATGATTTGAAAAGTACATCTGACAAGTCTATAGCCAAAATAAGGAACATTTTGTATACCTTGGTCAAGAGAAGGATGTTCCAATTTAGTGAATGGCTAATCAAAGCGTGATACAGTCTATTGTACCTTTTTTTGGCTACAACCAAGAAGGTATACCTTTTATTGGCTACTACCCTTTTTTTATTTAATTTTAAAACTGGCTTATTATTTTTATTGTCTCTTTTTGAAATCGTTGGGGCATTTTTTTTATTGTCCCTATTTTTTTATTTTTGAACTTTTTGGTGCAAAATTTTTATTTTTCAATTATCCTGGTACATATTGTTTATATTCCCATTACATATTCAATATTATTGTTATGGCAATACAATATTACTCAGTCAATATTGTTGATAATATCCAATGTATTACAATACTCAATATATTGTATCTTGGATTCTGAGGACTGGGAGATCTAAGCGATCGCAAAGCGCGCCTGACAATATAACAGCAGTATTCCCTTTCCCTATGTGTAAAGTGCTTGGTTTACCGTCCCAGATCTCCTTGCTAAACCCGTTCTTGTCACTCTCGCTGCCGCTGAATGGATATTTGTTAGATATAGAACCTGAGCAAGATAAAATGGCCCATACATAGTTGATAATGTTTCTTGCTTCTTAAACTGAGGTTAAAACGTGTTGATTGCAGTACCAGCGTCTTTGTCTCTCATGTGTTCGAGTAAGAAGGGCAAAGATGCCGGTGCTGCAACAGTCGATGGAAGACTTTACATCGCAGCTTTGTCATCGAGTGGGTCGAGTGGAGCGTTTAAAATCGGCGCCTAAGTAGGATGTGTAGCGACAATTTTCCGTCTTCTTCGGAAATCCATCACGATATACCAAATCAAAGCCACCAACGCGGTCTTCGCCTCCGGCTCGACTGTGCATAGACAAAGACGATGATACAATACCAAGCAAGACAATCAGATCCCATTATGAATCTAACACTACGTACGTGCTTTCAACGTCAACGATATCCAACATGTCGTTTAACATGCCACATTTCAGCTGATAGTCAGATGATGTATTTGCTGAGAGCTTCCATGATAGCACATATCCAGAATGTGAGATAACAATCGAGCTACAGATGATTTGGAGTCAAGTCATTACCGATGGAGAGGCATTAACTTCTAGCAACCATGGTTTCAGATTTTCATCGATCATGATGTCGTAGCCGTAGAGTTCGAAGCAGTGTTTGTCATTCATAATGATTTTTTCTACGCTGCATAACCAGCAGATATTGTGTTCAATGCTTGTAAATCACAATGCTAGATCGCAGCCACATCATCGCGTACCTCAAGAGCGACTTGATAATTAGTGATTGAATCTCGTAGAAGAGCTTGTTGACTCGATCAGGTCCGTGCTTCGACATCATATAGAGCTTTAAGTTGCGTAAATCCCACTTACCTCCATGCTGTTATGACTCACACGACAGTGACAATGAGTAAGAGCGAAGGAATATTCTAGGCAGAAGAAGCCGCCATACTTTTTTGTTGTAATGCTCGGACGTTTTTTGGATGGCGACATTGGTGAGGTGGATGAACGAGTTGGCAATGTCGCTGGGATTGTTGGAGTAGCGAGAGTTAGTAAAGCGAGCAAAGCCTCCGCGGAACAAATAAATTTCGAGCGGGGCAAATGATGGCACCAATGCATACAAACGCAGATCAAACTAAAGTATAGACATACAAAGCAGATAAAGCATTACCAGCCATGCGCATATATTGCTGATTCTCTACACTCCACACCTTTTTGCCTCCGATGAGGTACGGATTTGAAATGTATTTCTGCACGACGTATGTCTCTACTTGCTGATTCTCTGGTCGATATCGATAATCTGTGCGCCAGTCACTGATTTGGCTCAGCTTTGTGAATAGAAAAATTCCTTTGCCCTGCGCTCTTAGTATCAGACGAAATACACAGGAAATGAGATGGGTACTGTGTTGAATTAGCCTCGCAACTGCGAACAATCCATAGTATTCATACTTTCCAATTGGTTTCATGATCCAAACACCCTGATTTCGTTTGAACTCCTATGCATAAGAACCGCTAACAGTAAATAGCAATTCCACAAGTTATTATAAATAATTCATACATGACTTTACCTCTACGAAGATTGCATATTCACCGGGAAGAATGTACGTCACAGGGAAGAAGTCGTAGGAGCCAAGCGGGCCATTCTCCGCTTGTGCTTCGTCAGATCTACGACGACGAGATCGTAGAGCAGCTGATAAATAAACTTTGGTCTCTACTTTCCAGACATCTGATTATTCTCACTTAGACTTCTTTTCGATTTGTCGCTTCGTACGTTTAAGGTTCTTGATCAGAAGATCTTTCCGACATAACTTTAGTATTAGAAATCAGAATGAGATTAGCACGTACTATCTCGAATTGCATAGTGGCTTCTACCGCTAATCTCCACCTACCTCACGTCCATTCCGGAAGTGATTCACTCTTTGATTGTTCTCGAGGTGAACAGTGTCGAGCAAATCATAGATATATTCTCGGTCGGCCCAATAGAAAGACCAGTCGTTATCGGTGCTACAAAACAATAACAAGACCGAATCACCTAATTCCTTTTCGCTCCACATGTACCTTATAAATCGCTATCTTCAGCACGTACGTCTCTTTCCACCCTCGTTGAAGCAGCGTGTCGTAGATCGTGTTTCGAAAGTTCGTCTTGAACTTGATAACGCCACTACTAGCGCTGCTGCTTGTTACTCTACCTTTCGCTCCTCCGGCAGCGCTTGTACCCGCGCCGCTACCGCTCACACGCGTGTTTTCACGGCCATCTCCACTACTGCGAATCTGCCGTGATGCTCGTGTTGCTCCACTTACCGAAGCACTTGATGTATTCACCTCTGATTTCTTGTCTTTGTCATTCATTTTTTTATACTGATAGATCGTCACGACTGTGAAACTCTTGTTCGAGTATGGTCCGTCGCAGCAGTTTCTTTCGGATACCAATGGCAAATTTCAAAAGCCCACTAATCGAAGGATTCATGTGTATTTCAGTTGATTTATTCGCGAAACCAATCAAGTGGGTTCAACTTCCTAAATGGATCCACCAATTTCATTTACTCCCCCATGTATTCTTTGGACTCCTATGTGTATACATACCTACGACACAGTCACTATGTATACTTTACACCACCCATAAACGTACGAGGATCGGGCGCAGCTCCATTGAATTCAGCATTAGAAAAGTCAAAGCCTGGGTTCTCTTCCTGGAATCGTTCGAGCATCATTTGACGCTTGGCTGTCTCTTGAGCGATCGGATCCAACTGCATATACATAAACAGAAGGAGATCATTCTCAGTCAAACTCTTCCTCTCCGGTTCAACGTTGAAGCACTTTACTGTGCATACCGATCCATGACCGACAAACACAGCTTCCCACATTAGTCCTTTCTTCATTTTCTGCAAATTAATGTTCAATTCGCCTTCATCTGCGAGCATAATCATACACACAGAGGTAAGCAACGTAAACTGCGGTCTTACTACAATCAACTGCTATTCGTAGATTGTCGTACCGAGCATCCAGTAACTCTCTTTTACAACCACGGAGCTCCACAAGTCATGCTACATGTCACCGCCGTCGCCAACGGAAACATTACATAGTTGAAGAGTCACATAGCAAGTACTTCATTAGAATTGAGAACATCGACATGCTTACGTTGAGAAACTTGTCTGTCACTCCGCGCAGGCCCAATGTAATGTGGTTGGTCGTGATTTCGCACTGTAAGTGGTCCGCTGTGATCCCTGATGGTGGGTGAATGAACAAATTCACCTCTTCCAGAGATTGCTCCCATTCATAAATCTCTTGCCCTGTAGCGAAGGAAACGCGAGAGATACATAAACAAACACATACGCACACGGCTATAGTATTCACATATGCATAGCTCTGTTTATAACTCACCGTTGTGCTTAAATACTCGACGCTCGCTCGCAGTCATTGCTGCGTCTTCTTTCTACCTTACTGAGCTCTTCAATTTGTTATAGTACATCATCCACAGCGGCGTTGACTAGTCAATTGGAGCAACCTTCATACAACCTCCTCAACCAAAGGAGATGAAAATCTTGAGCCGTTGTCGCGTTGCCTCCGAGTTCTGCAAGCGACAGCCCTCAAGTAGCAGGTTCTGCGCGATGGAAAGCAATTCTGTGCTGCTAGCAGCCTCGATCGCTCGATCTGTGAGCCCCACTTCGCGACAAGACGCGATCCGTTGCTCACCGAACTGCTTGCTCAAGAACTGGCGGAACGCGAGTTTCTCTTCGACGATCCAGCGATTGAAGACACTGATTGGGGCCAAAAACGACGAGGTACTCACATTGGTCGTTCCATTTGCACTCGTCGTGATTACGCCCGCTGCTGTCTGGAATCGATGAGTCTGAGATCGACTGCGTATCAGCGATTTGTACGCGTCTGAATCACCGACCAATCGATGAACAAGATCGTCCAATGCACGATTACGCACGGGTTGTGTCTTGACTTGATCACGACACTCTGGACAAGATAACGAACTACGGAACCAATTGGTGATGCAATGACCGCAGAACGTATGTGAACATGGCAGTGTGACGCTCGCATAGAAAAACTCCAGACAGACTGAGCAGATCATAAAACGTTCATGGTCGTCAGTCAAGGGTCCGTCACGCAGCCGTGTGCGCTTAAACGATGGTGCACTGGTGCTTTTCCTTCTACTGGTGCCATTCACTTCACTGGGATCGCTCTCACGTTCATCGCGCTCGCGTTTTGACGTCGTAGTGGGAGTAGCCACCTCAGCAATTGACGAACGAACGCGCGTGGGTGTCGATACAAAATTTAGCATCTGTGGAGAGGAAGTAGATAATGAGACAGCACGGGTAGGAGATAGAAACTGCTGCTGTCGCTGACGTCGTCGTGCTGAGTCACCAAAACCATCCAGTAGCTGAATGTACATACGCGAAAAAGCCGCATCGCTGGCGTGTACAACAACACGAACACCGCGATGCATTGACGACGCCAACACGATCTCGTCGCAGTCATGCAAGGCGATCGTCCCACCCGAAGCCAGAATGACGCCATTCACAGCCGTGCCATTCATAGTGTCCAGATCCTGCAGAATCCATCTGCGTGTCCCATTGCCCAGGTGGGTGAGTGGCGCCATTGGCACAATGCGCACATGGATTTTACTGACGGTGCGCGTGTCATCTGAGGTTTCTATGGGAATATCGCATCGTCGGCTTCTTCCGATCGTGAATGCTTCTTCAAAATCCCACCACAATGGCGCCGCTACTGCTTCCTCACGCATCACTTGTTCCTTTGACACTCCAACTTTCCCGCTCGAAAATGCATTTGTTCGCATCAAGCCCTAGTTTCGATTAAGTAAACTAAGTGCGCATTAAGATCCACAAAAGTAAGCGTATTGGTGTGACCATATACCTGTCTAAATCGATTTATTAATATCGCATTACGAAGGTCTCTCTTGTTCGTAAATGGTTTATTTCTGGGTACAATTCTAAGGCGGAGTTCACTCTCATAATCAAGAGAGAGAAGAGCTTAGAGGAAGGATCGGCTGTGTGTGTGATTGGTGATGAGTAAGAACACAATCAGTCTGGAGGAGGGCTGGGATCATGAGATCAAGCCCAAGGCCATAGATGTGCTGCTGGACATCCTTGACCAGGGCTTTGAGAAGGTCAAGGTCTCGCCCTTCCCACCCAACGCCTTCATGCCAATTTATACCACGTGCTACAACATGTGCACGCAGCGCTCACCGTTCAATTTCTCCGAGCAGCTCTACGAGCGCCACGGACGCACGTTCGACACCTACCTCGAGAGTAAGGTCCTCCCAAGCCTTGAAAAGGCGCACGATGAGTTTTTCCTGCAGGAACTTGTGAAGCGGTGGCAGAACCACAAGCTCATGATGAAATGGATGTCACGGTTTTTCATGTATCTGGATCGCTACTACGTCAAGCACCACTCGCTACCTACACTTGATGATGCGGGACTCCAGAGTTTTGATCGCGTGGTGTTTCAGAAAGTGAAGGGCCGCGTGAAATGGGCCATGATCGAATTGATTGAAAAAGAACGCAACGGCGAGATCATTGATACGACCCTCATGCGCAATTGCGTTGAGGTTTTTGAAGTCATGGGCATGAAGTCGTTGGATGTCTATCAAATGGCATTTGAAAACGAGCTGATCGCCACGAGTGCCAGTTACTACGAGCGCAAGTCTCAAGGGTGGCTTAGCGAAGATTCCACACCCGTGTATTTGCAGAAAGTCGAGGAAGCCCTACAGGGTGAACGTAGTCGTGTGCAACGATATCTACTCAAAGTCACCGAGCCGAAACTCATTAAGAAATTAGAAATTGTGCTGCTGGAAAACGCGCAAAAGGAGCTGATCGAGCGAGAAAACTCGGGTAAGTTGTGTTCCGTTGGGTTGAGATGGGTAGTGACTCATTAGTGGTTGATTATGATCCATTTGTAGGTGTGATCGCGTTGCTGAAAAACGATAAATTGGATGATCTTGCGCGGATGTATCGACTCTTCTCGCGTATTAAGAACGGATTGGAACCTATCGCTGATTTAGTGCAGAAGCATATCACTGCAGTTGGTAACGACATTGTGGAAAAGCGAGCGAATGCTGTAGCCACTGGGAATATTAAGGATGCCAGCTCGGATCCAACGTTTATCAAAGATATTTTGACCATTCACGATAAATTCCGCAGCATTGTTAACGAGCAATTTGCTGGTAATTCGCTATTTCAGAAGGCGCTGAAAGAAGCATTTGTTGAATTTGTCAACAAGGATGTTGGCCCCGACAGTTCTGCAAAGCTGATGAGCACATTTTGCGACCGCATTCTCAAAACGGGTGGAGAAAAGCTCAGTGATGAGCAGGTTGAAGACTATTTGGAAAAGGTAGTTTTCGTATTCTCGTACCTGACAGACAAAGACTTGTTTGCCGAAATTTATCGAAACCAATTGGCGAAACGTCTGCTAAATCAACGGTCTGCATCAGCTGACGCTGAGGTGTTAATGATTGGAAAGCTCAAATTGCGCTGTGGCGCGCAGTTCACGGGGAAAATGGAAGGAATGCTGAATGACTTGGCGATTGGAAGCGATCACCACCAAGAATTTGAAGGATTTCTTAAAAATCAACGCAACAATGATGCTGCATCTGTTGCGGCCAATATGGAATTCAGTGTGCAAGTTTTGACGACGGGGTATTGGCCGTCATACAAAGTCTTAGAGATCACGATGCCCCCGCAAATGGTACGCTGCATGAACCTATTCAAGGTGTATTACGACTCCAAGACAAGTCACCGCCGTTTGCAATGGATCCATTCTCTCGGCAATGCAACGGTAAATTTGTTGAATATTATGTGAACATGCCAGTTATGAGGTGACCTGATTACTGATATGTGTGGTGATGTGTTTTCAGATTCGAGCAAACTTTCCAAAGAAAAAGTGGTACGATCTTCAGGTGACTACACTCCAGGCTGTAGCATTGCTATTGTTTAACGAAGGTGAAGGCTCTTTATCTTTTGAAGCCGTCCGTGAGTCATTGAATCTTTCGGTTGATATCGTCAAGCGTATTATGCACTCGCTTTCTTGTGGCAAATACAAGGTACTCGCTAAGAATCCTGTTGGAAAGACTATATCAACGAGTGACAACTTTGAAGTGAATAAAGCATTCGCCTCGCCCATGAGAAAGATTCGTATCCCTATGGCGTCCCTCGAAGAAAGCCACAATCAGAAGAATGTGGAGGAAGATCGTAGCATAGCCATAGAAGCAGCGATTGTACGCATCATGAAGGCACGAAAGACATTGCAACATCAACAGCTTATCTCGGAAGTCTTGAGCCAATTGGCATTTTTCAAGCCTAATCTGAAGGTGATCAAGCGCCGCATTGAAGCTTTGATCGATCGCGAGTACCTAGAAAGAGACCCTGATCAGGCAAATACGTACCGCTACCTTGCTTAATCCATCTAATGGATGTGTTTGAATTTCAGAATAATACACTGTAGGATGTGTTTGGGTTTCAGCATAATACATTGGCGCTCTGTATGCTTTTACATCGTTAAAGATTTAAAACGTCCAGGGGGTCTGGCCCCTGGTTGTTGGTATTGACCCTTATATTGTCATATAGTACCAAGTCCATGAAGCGCAAAGCCGAAGACTACATGGTAGGACGCTTTCCGGGCATCGAGGTTACGCCTCAGTACCTCGGGAAGGTAATCAGAGACATCAACCTTACATGAAAGAGAAACAAATACGGTCACTTCCCCTCCGACCCCGGTCTACCGCACTACAAAACGGTCAAGATCAGCCTTGCCTCTGCTCTCAAGACTCCGGAGAAGCAATCGATGATCAGTCAGGCAGCGGCGACGGTCAATCACATCGTCATTCGATCCCTCCTGTTCCTCAGGCTGCACTACAAGGATACACCGTCGGTTGTGAATGCCGAGCTGGTGGATACGGTGTTCAAGACAGTTTGTCAGCGGAAGGCTAGAGATAGACCGCCTTCGGCCACCACCAAAGCTCTGCGGGACAACTTGACTGTGCTCTACAAGCAGCACCCCGAGCCCCTGTTGCAGATAGGAGGCGAACCGTTGTCCTAGACTCATCTGAGCACTATGCTCGACTATGCTTTCGTCCAAGCGGTGATCGTCTTCGAGACCAATATCAAACAGCACTTCGTCGAGTATGTAGAGGCATATGTCAACACGGTGTGGCAAAAAAACTACCTGGTAGAGCGCATCAGAGCTACTAGGAAAACCAAAAGGGAGCGTGAGGCTGCGATCAGGAAGCTATGTGTCACTCTCCGGCAGCTCAAGAACGATCTGTTGAACGTCGGCTCAGAGGCCTTTCAATCGCACCCCTCTTACCACTCGTGGGTGAGGCAGCAGAAGAGCCTAGTACTACCTGCAAAGACCAGGTACGAAAAGGATCTGCTATATGACGATCTGTAGTGCAAGCTACAGGACTACTGACCCGAGATGCTGAGAATGACCGAGGTGATCGAGAAGCCTGATAAGAAGATCCGTAACTTTTGATCTCTGAGGACCAACGTTATTCCGAGACACATCACACTGGACATGCCCACCCTGGTCCACCTGTTGTTCACCAAGGAGAATGGTAGCAAGTCCAAGCTGCTGACAAAAGGAGAACTGGTGCGCAACAAGGATGAGATATGGAAGACGTTCTCCAGAACTAACATGAAGGTGTTCAAGGCAGGTGACTATCGATTCACCCACATGATCGACACCGATGGGGTCGCTTGCAGCACCCTGCTGATCAGGTGCGATCTGTACGGTAAGAAAACCCCCAAGAAGAAGCTCGTAGTAGTTCGGGAGCGGTACGTAGACGACCTGACAGTAGATGAAGCGCAACAGCTGAGTGAGCGACGTGTGGTGGGAATTGATTCCAACATGTGCGGCCTGCTGTTCTGCATCGACAAGGATGCCTCCAAGCGGTATTGTTACACTCAAAACCAATGCAGACAGGAGACCAAGGCCAAGGAGTATGCTCAGATCATGCTGAACAACAAGAAGCACTCTTCAGTCGAGGATCGCACGATCATGGAGTGGAAATCGGACCTGTCGGCGTATGACCGCAAGACTGTCAATAGTGACAAGTTCAAGGCTTTCATCAAGGCTAAGCTGCTGGTGAACAACAAGGTAACTGGGTTCTACGAGGGCAGGCTGTATCACAAGATGCGATTGAACAACTTTTACAACATACTCAAGTCTGAACAGCGGCTGGTGCAACGCTTCAAGGAGATCTTCGGTACCCCAAACGAGGTAGTGGTGGGCATTGATGGCTGGGAGCAGAAGAAGCGCCGCAAGTTTAAGGACCCCATCAAGGGAAAGGGATTCAGGACTCTGTTAAGGAAACCCGACTACTCGATGTACTTCATGGACGAGTTCAAGACCAGCTGTCAGTGTTCTCACAACCAAGCCGAGGGTGCCAAGTGCGAGTAGTTTCGTGTCAGGCTGGACCCTAACACCAAAAAGGTTGACGAAGACAGACAACTTCGACTTGTACACGGTCTATTGTTGTACCAACAGTGTCATAGGCTGTGGAATCGAGATGCCAACTATTCAATCAGCATAGCTTGCTTCACAAGGCAGGCTCTAGAGGGAAGAGGGCGACCAGAGTATCTGAGTCGCCAGACACGACTGCTATCAGCAGACAGTGCTGTTACGTCGACAGCATGAACCATAATTTACACCGCTGAGATGCTCGAGTGTTGCTTTTTAGGACCCCTTGGGTGTTTGAAATCTTCAACTGTGTAAAGATAGATAGCTTTGCTGCAAATCAGTATTGACATTTTGTTTCAGGACCCACCATCGACATGGATACATCAAGCATATCATCTATTCCTTTGTCTTATTTACCTATGCTTATCACTTCATCACTTCTTGAAGAATCGATTCAGTGCCGTCGGTGCGCTTTGCGCCTTTTCATTCCACTCATGCTGTTGCTGCAGTCGGTCCTTCTTTTTCTGCTTGTTCTCTAAAATTTCCCTGTACTTCTGTTTTTGAATGTCCACAACGTTCTGCTGCTTCTTGCGGAAGCGCCGCGACGGTCGGTTGCGGCCACGCATTTTCTTCTTGGTGATGAGATCTCCCTTACCATTGGCACGCAGCATTTGGTGAATCTTTGTCTGTTGTTCCTCCGCCGGGTCTAAATCCACGCGACCTATGGCCGACGGATCCAAAGTGATCATCTCTGGACGCAATTTCTCCAGCAGCGAACGAACCTCTGTCTCCCCGCGCTGTTTGGCGTTCTCGTACGGATTCGCTTCAAATGTATCAAAGTTGGGTTCACCCGCACCAGGGATGATGATATTGTTCAAACCCGTGGCATGACCCACTGCGAGCACATCCTCAAACGGCTGGAATGCCAGTGAGCTCACTTGGGAGCCTGGGATTGAGTGCGTCATATACGGACTCGGAGATGACGCTGTGAACGCATTCTTGAGAATATGGACGTTAGGACCAAAGCCAAGTCCAATCATGCCTCGCTGACTGATACTCATTGCGTTGGCGGCAGCAGTAAGATAGTATTCATTCAGTTCTTGGTATTTACGCAAGTCAAAGACCTATCCCACAAAAACGAAAAATTTTCAGCACCACCATGAGTACTACACAGTACGCTGGTATTGCTCACCTTGACTTTTCGATCGGCACCAGCCGTCACAAGATATTTGCCACTGTTGTCCACTGCCATTGATCGAACTGTTACAAAAAAGAGATAAATACTAAGAGTTAGTATAGGACAACAAGCCACATACTTGGTGCAAATTAAGTGCTCTCTTACTTGGTCCCTGATGGCACTGCATTTTGACTACAGCCGCAGACATATTCGGTGTCCAAAGTGAAACAATCCCATTGGCGTGACCCAGATTAATGACAGCATTCCATGGGTTTTGAGCCATACAATCACAGAGTCCCTGCTTCGTTCGATGCGCAACAATCTGCTTGCCGTTCGTGACATCATGATAACTCAATAGCCCGTTTCCGCTGATCGTAGTCAGCAAGAAATGATACGGGAGGAACTCCAGGCGTCGGGGCTCAGGCACTGTGCGGATGCAGTGCGCTTCGGCACCTGTGCTGTCGTAAATATAGACATGCTTCTTCTGTGCCGCCGCAAACATCGAGTTATTGTGCAAGAACACGACATCGCGCACGAGGTCATTCGCCTGGAATTCGCAAGTGAGTTTGAGACGTAGCGTATCTAGCATCGCCAAATGGCCTTTCTGTCCACCGAGAAGCATGTTGCGACCGTTGCGCGTATATCGGACGCGGTAGGCGCCGTAGTCAGTCAGATCCAAATTAAAGATCTTGCGCGCCGTGTTGAGATCAACATTCTCTGCGAGTTGTGCCTGCGTGAATTTGTACGTCTTCTCTAGATTTTCTGCCTCAAGCACACCAACTTCTGAAGGCAGAAGAATCTCTGACTTGGCAGCCGATGCCGCTGCTTGCTGATGCTTGGCGCTCTTTTGCAACAGCGAACCTCTCAGCTTCTTATCTTTGATATTCTGCAAACACATGCATTGAAAAGGTAAGTTGTGAAGAAGAAGAAGTGAATATCTCTCCATAGACACTGCACGTAAACACATAACCGACTTTGATATTCCTCTGCGTGAGCGTGGCGGGACGTGTGTACTTTTCCAGGTTTTTCACCTTTGTCGAAGCTTTCTGCTGTTGGCCTTGCTGCTTCTTTAACTGACGACCTAAACGCTTCGGCGCGTTGCGCACCATCTTTTCCACATTCTCCGTCTCGGAGTCGCTGCTGCTGCTCTGTGAACTTGACGCCATGTCTCTGCGTTTGTCTAGCAATTGAAAGGAGCTGCTTCTACTTATGCTGTGGACGTCGCAACCAATGAACTCCTCCAATATGGACACACATGGTTAAGTACTGTATACTCCTATATACAAGACCTATAATTTTTGCAAAATTGCCAAAAATACCAAATAATGGCATATTCAAAATAAAGTGTATATTTGCAACTTCGGTAATGTAATGGGGTAGCCCTCTTTACTAACTTACACTAGATGCGCATACGAGGAAGCGTAAAAAGGAAAGAGAAGGACCGAAAAACACTTACTCTTTTAGAAGAAACTTAGGAACTGCACTATCGGATTTAATAAAGCTATCTAGAAAGATGAATGGTTGTATTTGAGTGTTCAGTTCAAATAAAGCTAGTCGTACAAATTCCTATATCTAAGGAGTTTTTTCTCAATAAATGGCATGGAAATAGTAGCTTTTACTATTTATTCCATATGGTAAAACATATTTACTTATGGGTTAATCATAGGCTGTAGCTGCAGATCTGGGTGAGTCTGCAATGTAATGGCCTCCATTACAAGCGCTGCCAAGAACATCTTCCACAAAAACGTAAGAGAGTTGTGCTCGAATAGCTTTTTATCGGAGCTGCCTTCTCTGGGGAGTTCTGCCAGTTTTTAGCTGGCGTTACAGGCCCAACATCAGGAAGAAGCGGATGCCAATCGGGTACTTTAGTATCTTTGATATCTATGAGGATCGCCTTATTACGGGTTTCGCCGAGAGTGTCGCCTCCTAAATTTATTTTTTTAAAGCAATAAAAATGCGTTCACTTGTGACATTTACAAAATTTGAAGATTTTGATTGGATAGATTCTGACTATAGTGATATTATTGGTCGAAATAGGACGAACTTGGAGGACGTTGGTGGTATAAAGGGATATCCCTCTACTGGCTTACACTGTTGTGGAGTGAGGAAGCGCAATCGATTGGCGACGGACATCGTCAATCAAGCGGAAAAGAAAGAGAAAAATCGAAAGAGATTTACTCTTTTGGAGGAAAATTAGGAACTGAGTTGTTGTTTTAATAAAGCTACCTAGAAAGTGAAAAGAATGACTGATGTTCGAGTGTCCAATTCGAACATAACTGTAAGCAATGAACCACCGTACCTAGCAAAAGTTCGCATCCCTATACAGTAAGAAATCGTACTTTACCAAACCCGCTCGGGGCTATCCCGTTTTCAAACCCGATGGGTCTGATATATAATGGAAATCCATTACAGTCCTGGCAGGAATACCAAGACTTAGAGTTTCTTAGAGGAACGGAATTTCCAGCATTAGCATAGACAGAAAAAAAATGCATGCGAAAATACACGGTAGACTTTGACATAGAGAGTCCGACATATTTTCTGGGCGGTGACATTCTCACTGAAACCCGTAATAGGCGTTTTATAAAACTTAGTACTTTATAATTTCCAAAGTAACCAAAAATTACCAATCTCATGATTGAGCACCACCAGAGACGGTTTTTATAGGATTCGATCAACCAAGTCCTTGTTAGATCGAACCACCAACACATCATTGACCAGAGATGAACTCAGTTGACTCCGTTGCTTTGCAATGCCTTTCTCGTTTATCGAACTGACCGCAGGAACACTCAAGACACTCCGAACAACACGACCCAGGATTGGGAATCGTGGCGGGGKGCTTTTCTTTGACGGCGCTTTCGTTCCATTCGCTTTCCACCAGACGAGCAGTCCAGTATTAGTACGTAACTGGTCCTTCTCAGCGCGTGACAACTTCAACTTCCAGTAGTCCACGAGTTCCTGATCAATTCGAGCAGATAATGTGGACTGCTGTTGGCCGTTGGCGGTGCCATTTTCACCATCCTCGTCTTCATCATCAGAGCTATCAATGCTTGCTATTCTTGGTACTTTGCGTCGCTTCATAGCGTGTTCATGAAGTTCGTACATTGTTCCAGCTCCAACCGAATGCATGACTGTTTTGAGACTCTCCTTCACCGCTGCAATTTGGATAGCAGAGATTCCGAACGCTTCCAGGCGGTTTTTCTGGCGAGGGTCAAGCAATGCTGCCATGACCTGGTAGTTAGAAATCTTCCATTCTTTGTGAATGTTGTATGCAATGGCTTTCTTGATTGCAACGATTTCAGATGAGTCTGCCTGAGCACCCAGTGCGTTTTCATCTTCTATATTGTCACTTAGCTCTGTTTGGACTTGGCAATGCTCCAGAAGTGCACTGCGCTCATAGATGATCAAATGTAGTGTTGGTTCCATAAAATTTCCCAATGTATTTGCCGCTGTCTTGAATCGCCCCAAAAATCTCGTTAACTCTCCCAAGAGATCCCGATCGATCGCCGCCACCAGGTGCTGTTGTGATTTGTGCGCGAGTAATCTGGATACTTGGCCATACGAGTCCTGCACATTGTTCAATAATCGCAGTAGCGACTGCCAACCATGTCCGTATTCTTGCTTCAATGGTACATCTAGCTGACTTTGGAGCCCTGACTGCTTGAAAAATGTAACCAATTCTTTGCACAAAGTAATCAGCTGGAAGATCTTTGGTGCCTTATTCTGAAATATATAGACTGGTTTCGAAGTAGTACGCATTCCAGTTGGTATCCTCTTGGTGAAAATAGGTGTCAAGCAAGAAGAGAGTGTATCTCCAGCACAATAGTTGCAACTAAGTACGCTGCTGAGACTGTCAATATCAAGTTTACCCGGTATTTGCTTACAGCAAAGTGTACAAGCTCCCACGTCGGTGATTCCAAAATCAGCCAGACAATCTTGGAATGTCTTGAGCGCGACTGAAAAAGAGCGATTGCCAGTAGTCAATGCTCTTACCTGGATCAGGCGCGTCTGATGCTTGAACTGTCCGTCAATAAAATGGACAGTAATAGACATAAATGAATTCTCTTTTGCAGGATCCGTCCATACATCGATTGTAAATCCCAAGGACATTCGATCTTCTATTTGCTCTTGCAGTAGATCGAACAGTATTACACGAATCGCTTTCGCCGAGTCGATGACGTACCGCCGCAGCATCGACGTATCAGGCAATAAGTCTTTTACGTCATAGTTGTTGGCCAAATGATGACCAATATCGAGCACTGTCTGGGTTAAATTTCGAAAGCCATCACCACATACAGAACGAAATGCCCGCAGGTCTTGACAGCACATGATTACCGCAGGCTTTGCAGCTGCTTGCTGCTTTTGCGAGATTATATTAGAAGAAGACTTGGGAGGTCTGCCTGGTCTCCTTTTTCTCACCTTCTCGATATTCGCACCGATAGAGGGCTGATGACCACTTTGTAGCTTGGCATTCTTTGGCGGTGTAGCACGACTGCGTTCGCAATCATGTTTATTTAGCGTACTGGTGCCATTCGTGGACGTGTAAGTGTACACTGCATGGCATCTCTTACATGCAACAAATCGACGGCCGCAATCTACCACTCGCTCATTGTCCACACGGTAACAAACGCTGGCAAATTGTTCCCAGCAGTTTGCTGAACCAGAGACGTCTACCAGTATGTATTGACTGTTGGAGCCGTTGATGTTTAGATCATGTCGGATATCGTCCCGCAACCGCTCCCAACTATTCGCTGGCTGCCTCATGCCAAGCACCATCGTGCTCAGAAGCTGCAATCAAAGTAGGAAGTTGGCGTGGATCTGATCCCAATCGTACCCGAGGTTTTGTCCCCTCTGACCCGTCCACTTCATCTCTTGATCCGATAGTCAAGTAGTACCGTCTATATTTTTCTAAGTACGATCCCACTATGGATACAAAAACAATGAGACGATGGGGAAATGTGGGGATAGGGGATGGTCATGTGGGAAAGCCAGATGATTCAGAGTTGTTTTTCATGGGCGCAGTATTTGGAGCACAATGCTGCAGCAATTGTGTTGTCGCCCCGCAAAGCCAGCGATCGGAACGGAAACTACGACAGGAGTACGTGTCCATAAGCACCGCAAACTCTCTCTCTCTCTGTATGTGATAATTGACGGCATGAATGTCTCGTAGGTCTCTCCACATGAAGCTCCTTCGTCCACACGATGGCAAGCAGCTGCTCGCTCTTGGGATCGCGATCGCTTTCCTCGCATACCCAGGTAACCCACTTTCCTTGATGTGTGCTTCGTGCTCTAGTCGTTTCTCCATACCTGTGCTGATTGAAATTTGTCTTGGTGGATCGGTTGATATTTAATTCGTAAATGATGTGCAGGAGCAATAGCAGTGGAAGCAGACGTCAACAAAGCGGAATCGTTTGATTTCACTTTCGATGTGGATCTCGGTATCAACCGTGGCGACAATAGCTATAGTAGTAGTAGCAGCTCATCTGGCTCCGGGAGCTTAGCTTGGGATACAATTATTGC
The DNA here is from genome assembly GCA_001600495.1 of Pilasporangium apinafurcum. Taxonomy (NCBI): domain Eukaryota; phylum Oomycota; class Peronosporomycetes; order Pythiales; family Pythiaceae; genus Pilasporangium; species Pilasporangium apinafurcum. Next base: position 24,132 of record BCKE01000098.1, read on the forward strand.
TACAGCATCCTCTTCGTCCTCATCATCAAGCAACACCGACGATGTGGTCGTCCCGTCATCGTTTTCTTCGTCATCATCTGGCAGTGTAGCGAGTGATGCAGATACGATTGTTGTTCCATCATCATCGTTGTCGTCGTCCACGGCTGGTAGTATAGCAAATGACGCGGATCCTGAGATCGAGTTCCCATCGGCATCAAGTGATTCTGGTTCAAGCGATGGCGCCGACGAAGTCAAGTTCCCGATTTCCCCTCCTACAACGCAGCCCCACTCCTTTCCACATTATCCTCACCCTTCTCCAGCACCAGCACATACCGTGATGCTTCCAATGGAGCACGAGAGAACAAACCCACCAACTTCTGTGGAGACTCCCCATCCAACGCCGTTTATAACTCCAGCTCCTACTCCAGTGTACAGGGATAGATCATACGATCCAGTTGACACCAGTACTCTTTCTTTATCCGCGTCAGCCTCCTTGAAGCCGTCTACCGTGACTCCTGAGCCCGCTGCTACTGTCATCAGCGACGATAGCAAAGACGAAGATAGCTTCGAGATGTGTTCAGGTGATGCAGGTACAAACACCCTTTCTTCCTCTTCATCGTTACGTTGAGTTTAATATGACTAACCCTATGTGTTTGATATGTTGTCGAAGGTGGCAATGCTTGTGTCAAAGTGGAAACACAGAGCACGGAGTCGCTAGAGTTCAGCAGTGAATATGGTAGTACAAATGCGGCTCAAAGAGCAAGCAACATTGCAAGCCTCACTTCCACTCCGTATACGTCCACTTATTGCCGCTGCAAAGAGATGGAATGCCAGAATGAATACCCAGGAGATTCGAACAGCGTTTTGTGTACAGCTGCATTAAGCAATGGATCGTGCCCATCAGGTTACCAGAAGTGCGGTACGTCATGTTTGATTTAATTTTTCATTTGCATCCGCTTTTGCTTGAGCTAACGTATGTATGTGCTAGTGGAAACGGATTTTTACAAATTGTCCGTTACACCAACGACACCAAACTCTTTGGCAAACGTGACGTTTTCAGTGGTCGCGTCTGATATCATTGGAGCTTTCTACAACCTAGGGACCGAAAATCCACTGGATCGTGGCAGTAACTGGTGGGTAACGATCACATTACCTTCAGGGTGGAGATTTGTCCTGTGGGAGAAAACGTCGCTGGAAGTAACTTTATCAGGACTATATGATGAAGGTGAAGTGAGCCGTCGGTCTCAAGTGCGGCAATGCAGCTCTGTGACCGATGCAGCAGACTGCGACGATGATACGTCAGTCGGTTTTCTCAATGTGATGCAATTGCTGGAAGGTCGCCAAGGCTTGATAAATTCCAGTTGTCCACTATCGTTTGTTTTATTGAACAGTGTTGTTGTCGGATCGGACACTAGTTCATCAAGTGTAGCTATCGCTCTGGCTTATGAGAAATCATCGGGTTCTCTTGCTTCCACATCATCGTCGACTACTTCGAGAAGAATGCGCGAGCTTGCAGTTAGCGCTGATTCTACCACGACAGAGGAAGGAACTTTATCGGTCGTGTCTCTTTCTACGATGGACACCCCTACAATCGAAGAAGGAGAGATGCATTCATCACTAGTATGGATTGAGAAAGATAGCGATCAGCTTACACTGTCATTTTCGACATCTACTATCATCGGTACGAACTCTCAAGATCCACAAGTTTGCGTAAATCTACGCTCGGCTACGTGTGCGAGCAAGGGTCGTGAATCAACTGCGAACATTTCGTTTGCTGAGAGTGCGAGTGCCGCATATGTGAAGGATGGCAATCCATTTATCAATTTATATTCGCAACCAGGAGATGCCCCATTGGAAATCGATGGAATTAACTCCACGTATTTCTGCGTTAAGAATTTACTTCCAACTGGCGCCGACACCAACACATCATGGGAAATTAGTACAGATTTTACGTTCCAGATTCAAATTAATGGCGCGATTTCGGGGGATGAGGATGGAGGTACAACTTCGGCGTCCTATAGACTACCAGAACTTGTCGAACTGGTGCTGATCGACCGTAACGCGACTCAAGGCAGCGACTGCGCTCAAATTTTGTTTCACACATCGACATGTAAGTACAACTCCAATTTTGTAGTGTTTTGTCCGTCTTGCTAAACTTTTGTCACATGACTCGTTGATTGGTAGCTTCAAACCACGAACTAAGCCTGTACAGTGTGATGTCTGTCACAATTTATTCTGTTGCTTTGGTTGCTGCGATACTAATCACGAGAATGGTAAGTGTCCACTTGTTCATACAGAGTTAAAGTGGTATTGACATGGTGTTATTTTTGTGCTAGAACGGAGTTAGCTTCTCTGGAATATCATTTTATAACGATATGACGTCAGTCTTCGTCGTCTTGGTGTTTCTTCTTCCAATCATCGAAAATGCTCTTTGGATCCGGGCTACGTCGGATGGAGAGACAGCCAATAGCAGTCATATTTACTATCTCCTGCGTCAAATTACGACTTGCTGTGCATGGACGATGATGACGTCAGTATGCTTCCATTGGTCAAGCGTACTCTACCACGACATTCGGAAGATCCGTCGGCTTTATGTGCTACTTGCGTATATATTCGTGAATGCAGCGTTCTACACGTTCGAACTGTTTGGACTTATCAGCCTAACGGATTTTTACAAGTGCACGTACGATGATTACCTGAAGAACCCTCGATACAGCAAACGACTGTGCAACAATGACTATTGCCCAGATTTGCAACCGTACCAATGGAAGTACTCGACTGATCACGTTTGCAAAGATGTAGCATACTCAGAATGGTATTTTCCGATCGCGTTCGGTGGAGATATTCTCATCTTTTTAGCGGCTATTGCACTGCTGATATTGGGTTCGTACGTTTTACGTCGGGGCTCGCGGCTTATTGAACAATCAGGCGATATTTACGACGAGCGAATTTTGGCGGTGATGAAGAAATCGTTGACAACGTATTTGATTGTTATTCTCGGTATATCCGTCTCTCTTGGGATTTCATGCGTCATGAATATAATACTCTTCGTCGAAAATTGGACACTCAATCCCATTGTGTGGTATACTTTTACCATTTGGCTGCCGACTTTGGTACCACCTGCGGGGTTTCTATTGCTTCAGTGGAACCCTCGTCTTCATGGGATGAATTGGAATCCTTCAATGCATGTCAAGAATCGGTCAGCGACAAAAGATGAAATGGGCGAGAAAGAGACAACGCTAGGCTCTTCAATGCGAGACTTATTAAGTGAAGGATGGGGAGGCATCACCAATTTCTCTGAGACGGATAATCTTCCAATTGGCTCGGATAGTGTTGATGGAACACAGAACATTTTAGCTCTCTCCATCCAACTTGTCTCGTCTGTCCCAATTTCTCACGCGTGCTTTGTCGAATTATATATGGCTGAGATGAACTTTGAAGAAAATGATGTCACTGGTGAAGATATATTCGAGGAGCATCCGCTATCACGACCCAGAGGTAGCATTAGCTTCATCATACAAAGTGGTCTTATTCGCGAAGGCTTGAGGCAGAGTAAGAGCCAATACGGCTCCTTACGGAATCGTATGTCATCTGATCGGCGACTTTCGATTGGCGCACAGTTTCAGGGAATGAACGCCTCACAATGGGTACGAGTGGGTTTTACGGAAACCGTTTTACCCACGCTGGTACCTGGAAGTGTCAGTGGTGAACCAACCGCGCAAATTGCGACATTTTTGTCTGTCTTGCAGACTCCTGTGATGACAACAAATCCAATTTTACGATTTGTTGTGTATGAACTGCCTGAAGATGCATCCTCGCCAACTATTGATAGAAATACTCAAAGCAATGCAATGTTTGCGAGAATGTCATCAGTGCAATTAGATGAGCGCGCCAAGGATGCTCGAGTATCCGGATTGGGATTGGCTCCACCTAGTAGGCGAAAAGTGTTTTGTGAGTTCACTTGTTCTGCAAATGAGATTCAAACTTCGGAAGAATTGACTCTTGTTGCTGGGGAGGGATCTCATCGTACAGCTTCCTTTGGTGTTGTCGTGAGTGATATCGTCGACCCCAGTTTAATAACAACGGACTCGGCCCCACATTTGATGATTAAATCCATGACGGTGGCCACGCGGACGCTTAAAGAAAACAATGGATTTTACATCACAAAAAGCTTCCAGTTTGCCGAGGGAAACGACATGGTAATTGAAGACATGACGGAAAGCGTCTTCACAAACGAAATTCCGCGTCAGTATCTTGAAATTCTTCGAAATGAAAGGGCAGATGATCTCGCACACGCGAAAGCAGATCTTGCTGATTTTGATGCTAAGTGCAAAAGTGGCCTACTCGGTGGACTCTGTGACAACTTGATTGATCAAATCCAGGTAAGTAGATCAAGTGAAGTCACTCGCATAGTATGCTGCTATACCCACCTGCTTTTCCTTCTATTGTAGGGTGAGAATGATCAAGCGGTTGTCCTTAAGTGGTTAGAAGATCGCGTTCAACGACGACGGTTATACGTTGATTCGTTGCGAGAGTGCCATCAGACATGCATCGATCGTGCCGAGGCAGGAATTAATTTCAAGGCTAGTACCGATAAAAAAGTTCTCGCTCTTCGGTTTCTCCCTATCAATTTGGTACGTTTGCAGCAATTCACTGAAGGTCGCTCCTCAGAACTAATGAAATATTCTGTTTCTTATAGCACGTGCAAGATATGTGGATTGGGCCAACCTCACAACTCGGCTCTCAACGCTCTCGCCGGACATCTTCAGCTGTTATGGGATATCCTACAATCACTGTAGGTGCTTTTGCGGCTCATTGCTACAAATTTCGACATGGCGGGAGTATTTTAAGCTTGCGTAGCAAATTGCAAAAGAGATCCTTGTCTCGTATTAGAAGCGACATATCTGAGAGCGCTAACGGTGATGACGTGGATTGGACCGATACCGAAATTCGTTCCAGAGATGAACTGAAATGGCAGCTGACCACCCGCCTGGATATGTGCATTTCTCAGGCGCTAACCGCGCTAGTGACATCATTTTGCCGCACTCTGGAGCAAGCGATACAACACCCATTCGATCATCAGTTCCTCCAACTTATCGACGCGATTGGCTTTTTGTTTCAAGTAGAAAGTCTTCTATCGACTCAGGGGAAAGAAATAGGCATGCTTGAAGATTTCTCAGCATCAGTCGATGCTTTGAAGCATGTATCGTTTATCCTCGACACCTCTCCTCCAAGTTATCTCCCGTCCACACTCAACCTCCACATGAAGAATACCACACTGCCCAGTGTTGTCTCGGTTCGCCTGAGTAAAGATGCTCGGGATAGTCAAGCCTTCACTGTTGTTGTTGGAGTACGTTGTCAAGAAGAAACGCTCAGTATCATTCCAGCCAGACTAAAAGCTGGCGGCAGGATTAGTGTCACTCCCGTTATTTTCACCCAAGGCATCAACGAGATGCAGACGCTCGCCAACAACGCAAGCGGCAAGAAGACGACCCTGCAGCACACCATCAATCGCAAAAGCTTCCATTCCTTGTCTGCATACATGGAAAACTACAAGAAGCTGGCTGCGACAAGAGTAAGTAAAGCTGCGTCTAACGATGAAAGTTTTGATCTGTGTATATAACGGGTAATTTTGTCTAACACTCGAATGTTTTCTATGTCTATGTAGCCTGATGCAGTCCCCACCGATGTCGCTACAATAATTCCGCTGCTGGCTTCACTGGAAGAGCGCATAGCAGCAGCAGGCAAGCAAGTCGTGAAGACGAAGCATCCTAAAATCATCCAAGAAAGCTCCAGGCTGTGTCGTTTGCTTGGGGCGGGGCGTGTGACCTCGTGCAAAAGTGCCAAAGATCGGACATCCATGTCAGTGACACTCGAGCAAACGCAATTGCTCTGCGATCGTCATGGTCTACCGCAGGAATATCTCATTCGTACTGTCTCGACGATGCGCAGCAACGGTGTCCGACTCGAAAACGCATACAAGAACACAGGCAAACGACAGTACGCGTTCAATGCTTTACAACGTTCCCTCCTCCCAGAGGAGTACAAATGTCCAGAGGGGACATACGGTCGTGGCAACGTCAGTTAAGGAAGCATGCCACATCAAGTTGACAGTGTGTAGTCCAGTTTGTTCTATTGCTTTCTTTTTCCCTGTTTTGAGATCTCTTATGCGTTTTTTTTGCAAAGCCCACAATTTTGACATCCATTTAGTATCGGGTTAACATCATGAATTAGTGTAAATAGTTTATTTACGGATGGTGAGATTTTTATTTATATTTGGTATTTACGGTATATTCCCCTGTTATTTTTGAAATTTTAAATGATTCGTTTCGAGAGGATTGCGCGCGGTTGGGTGAGGAGAGGGGGTTTTTCACTGAGGGGAAGTATTGACCCATTTCAAACAGCAGGAAAAAAAGACAAAAGAGAACAGACAGCATGGCGGCGGAAATCGAACGTATCGTGGATCGAAAGCTCATCCGCAGTCGCGTGCACTACCTGGTGGTATGGAGGGGATTTGGCGAGGAAAATAACACGTGGGAGAGCCGCATGGATCTCATGGCTGACGGCTTCTCTGCCGTCATCCGCGAATACGAGGACGCACGCAAGAAAGAAGAGAGCGGCGGTGCGAATTCTACTACGACCAGTACTAAGAGCCGCAGCCCCAGTCGCGGCCGCAGTCCTGGCCGCCGGAAAAGCAAAAGTCCGTCGCGCGGTCGCAGTCGTAGCACGTCGGGTGCTCGCTCGTCCTCGTCTACTCGGAGTGGCAAACGCACGGCCAGTAAGAAAGAGACCAAGAAACAGACAGTCGTTGTGAGTGAGAAGGATGTGACGGAGAAGACGTCGCCTAAGAAAACTATCAGCAATGACAGCAGCAGTACCAGTACAACGACAACCACCACCACCACTACATTCGTGTCGCGATTGGAAACGGAGGGTGTTGACAAGAAACCAAGTGAGGAAAGCAGTAGCGACGAGCTGCTGCGGTCGACACTGGCGGCGCTCGACACTCCACCGTTGGCGATGGCGACCACTGCTACTACAAAATCCGCCACCGAAACGTCGTCGACACCAGCGTCGACGTTTTCGTTTTCCACATCCATTAAAACTACTACGACCGCATCCTCAGACAATGCTCCAAATGGAGATAAGAAAACGGTAACGCTGGCATATGAAGAAGAAGAGGAAGTACTGCTTATGTCGCCTGTCAAGACCGATGTCACGACCGCGACAGATTCTCTCCCGCCTTCGGAAGCGACGCAGACCGCGCTCCTTTTAGTGTCGTCCACTGTCCAGCGTGGCGCATTTTCTGACATGTTCTCCAAGATGACCGAACGCGGGTGGCTGCTGTCATTTCTAAGCGTCGCTGTGGTGGTTGGCTCGCTGCTTGCTTCGCAAGTGCTCCCGTCTGCGAGCGCGGAAGGAGAAATTGATCTTTGGCGGCAGTGGTTGCCGTTTTTCGTGCCGCTGATTGCGTTATTGCTGTTCTTCAACCAGAACGACGACCGTCCGTCCGGTAAGTGGATCGCTATCGCGCTCGCGTGGAGGTGTGCGGCAGAATTGCTAGTGTTGCTTGGCAACACGCCTGAAGAATATCAACTCGTCGCAGCAGGCGCAGCAGGTATCGCGAATGTGGCGCTGCTCATCACGTTAGTAGTCCTCATTCGCAACAACGAGCATGAACCCTCGAAAGCCACGCTCGTAGTGCTTGCAGTTGGTATCGCGGCGCTGTTCCTTTCTGATAGGTAACGCACTAAATGCCTTCATGATGTGTTCGCTTTGGGTATTTGATAAATGACAAGGTATTTTGTTTGTTCTTTACCTTTTACAGTTGGGTGGCCACGACTCTCAATCCTGCGAAGGAGACGCGCGTATTCCTCATGTCAGCTGCAGTGGTAAGTAATACCTTCATTGAACTAAGTGGGCTGTGTTACCCATGACTTTGAACTTAACTTGGTTGTAATTGGTAATGTCGTGCAGATGGTGATTTCTTTGTCCCCCGTGCTCACTGCATCAGCCGACGACGATGACTAGAAAACAGTAGCAAATTCTTCATTTTTGGTGCCTATTTTTCGGATCTGTGATTATGTTTATGAATAATATGCTTGCCCTTCATTCGTCTCTTCCTTTGATCTTGTCAGCTTTGATTTTCTAGTCGAGCCAGTGCCTGTCATCTTTCGTTTGCTATTCTCGACGCTTCCATCGATATGCGTTGCCTTTCATTCTGATCGGGCTAAACTGAGTGTTTTCGCAAATAACTGTCGAGTGCGTACATTGATGATGGACTGTCCATTCGTCTCTCGTTGCACTAATTCATCAATCATCTCAACTGTCAGCCCAGCGGAGGATCTCGATGAAGAAGTCTGACGCTGGCGCGATAAATATTCCTTAATAGCCGAGTACAGTAGCGACTGACGCATCTGCTGTTCCATCTTAGCTTCATTGGCACTAGTCCCATATTCCGACATTAGATTTTCCCACAGCTCCTCATCATCGCACAAACAGCTGCGCCAGACTCGAGCACGAGTTTCGTCATACTCATTAGACTCAGGTTCTGCTGAAATGGTTTCAAGAGCCTCAAGAGCCATCAAGAAGAGACTCAATCTGCAAGGTATGATTGAGGCAGATACAACGTTAGCCTTTAACCACACACATATTTTACAACAGATCACGCAGCTCATTTATTTTAGGTCTCACTTACCTCAATGGATCCTCCTTCGCCACCGAGAAAGATGCCTCCAAGCAGGCATCAACTAAGCCTGTTGAGGATAATGGTCGACTATCGATAACTTGTTGTAAGGGTAATTGCAATAGAATCTCCTGAATCTTGGCGCGCTTAAGCTGAACACAAAAGACACCACAAGCGTAAGCATAGATTAAGGAAATTGATACAGATTCATTGAAGTCAAGAACTTACTTCTCGATCAACATCATCCATGGTTTGTTCAGTTCTTGAAGAGCTTGGTGCAGCCAATGCGGCAATTTTCGCAATACTGGTCATCGTTTTACGCCGCGACACCGACTGATGTTCAGTGACAGCCTCCTGGAACGCCAGGGCACTTGCTTCATTGTATCTCTCAATAGAGATTGCCGAAACCCAGCAGAACTTGGATAATTGCTCGTGGCCTTTCATGTACTTGTGTAGCGATTTTCCGAACAGTTCAGAGTTCGTAAGTAAGAATGCCATCATAGAAGACCGGGCCTTAGATTCGAAAGATGAAGATGGAGACCACGGATTTCGGACTTCACCACCATACCAACGAAACAAAAATTCCGAAAAGCCTTCATACACTTTGCAGTACGATTCCAAACGCTTCATTGCAGGACTTTTCGCCTGCTTGCCCAGAACGTAATCTAGTTGCCCCAGCTTTTCTTCATCTTCAGTATACGCCAGGTATACCATTCCTTCAAAGTATGAATACTTTTCACAAAGTTGCACACACTGGGTATTCAATTCAGCGCGCTTCCGTTCAACAAGTCCAACCTGATCTAACTCCACGATTACACGTTCAGACTCAAGTGCAGCCGTAGTAGCAATATAGACCAAAGAGTTTAATGTCACGCGCTTGCTAAATTCTGCTTCTTTGCGCACATCTTCCGCATCTTCCGCTTTCACGATCGGGATAAATCGAAGATATCCGTCCAATAACACAGTGCCTAAGTTACGAACTTGATCGGTGATCTCGAATACATCATCTAGATGCCATCGAATTGGTTTCTCTGGACCACCGGCTTTTGGATTTCCAATAAGCCCTGCTAAGCGTGCAATCTGATCGACCATAATTTCTCGTACCTGTCGAGTAAATGCCCAACTTCCTGTTGGAGTGAAGTGAGAAGTCTCAGTTGACACAGGTGTTTTCACCATACTCAGCATGCTGTAACCGCCCTCCAACAACGCGTATAGATATGTGGGGTCACTTTCCCCAATGGAGTTCGCTAACTTTTGCAATTCTTGGTTTAAGAACTGGAACAGTTCTGCGATTTTGCTGACCTCGCAGTAAAAGATGTCGAATGCATTATATCCAGCCAAGCGAAGTTGATCTTTTTGATATCCTCGATGCTCAACAGTTTTTTCGATAGCGTGAAGTAAAAACTCTCCCGTTAATTGGCGCTGAATTTGGTGTGTAGTCAAAGAATCACTGGCAGAAGATGAGGCGACAATGGATCCTTGAAACGTACTCAACGAGAGTGCTGCATTTAATTTTTCTTCATCTTCCGTCAAAAAACGTTTCAGCTCCGTAGAGTCTTGAATAAATTGCCATACAGGCGCACATCGACGTTGAAGGAAATTCATGAATTCAGAATGCCGATTACGCTTCTCTTCCAGCTGATATCGAACTAGTTTTGGTGTTACCAAAGCAGCATGACCAGGGGTATTTGTAGCATCAGTATGAGGATCTAGGGCTATAGATGAATCGTCATTTGCTTCGTTTATTCCCCACCGTAAGCCAGATGATGGTCGCGCATCCAAAATTTGGAAATCCACCGCCACTGCTGCTTGTGCAACTGTTGCTACGTCGTTGCTTCCCACACGCAAAGGGGACGTTGATTGAGGATCATCATGGAAATGTGTAAGCAGCAAACGAACATACTCTTCGACATCGAGATGCTCTCCGAGGAAAGGCGACGACTCCCCTGTAAATCGACTTACTTCTTCCAGTCGTTTCCATGACTTCTCTCCACTGGAAAAAGCAGCTGCCGCACTACGGTCAAGCTTTTGCATGCTGGATGCCGTCGCGACACAAACGTTCCCAGTTGGGAACTTATTTCCGCCTTCTAGAAGTACAAATGACACGGATCCTTTCAAAAATGAATCGGTTCCGAAGGGGCTGGCATCCAAACGTGCCCCAAATGCACATGCAGATCGATTTTGTACGCCTTGCAATGAAAACACGGTCGATTTCACACTGGACTGACCAGGCGGAGGCAACAGGATGGATGCAAACTGAACAGGTGTTGATTTGGTCCACACAAGATAGAACGCATTACGAGTAATCGGGAAACTTCCGACTTCAAAATAGCGATCAGTGTCCCCACCTTCCGAAAACACAGGCTCGTAATCCAGCACACCAGCCCATTCCGGGTCGGGTGATGCATCCATTGCGCCTAATGAGAATTGGAAAAGAGCATACTTGACTTTGGCCTGGCTATCTTCACGCGACGAACACACAAATGCGACCAAGATTGCAAAGCAGCTCTCTAGAACGTAGGGCAACGATACAACCGATACTTTCGCCAAGTGGAACTCCGGAAAGGAGTCACTAAAATAACTGATCGCTACGCGAGTAGCATCAAAATGCCACAATGAGTCACAAGTGCAATCCATCACGTCGCCCGTGCTAAACGTACGTCGTTCAACAACGCCGTTACTGAAGAGTAAAATCATATCGGACGTGCTGCCGGCTCTATTTGCGATTTCTTCCCCCTTAGAAGCGACAACTTTGACGTACTGAATCGATTGGTTTGGATCAAAGTCTCCTCCACCATACAATCCACCCGCGCGTGACACAGTTGACGAGAAGAAGAACTGCGACACCGACTTCGTTAAACCTGAGAGAAACCCGGCATTACGTTTCTCAAACGTCCGCACGCGGATACGGCGGTCTTCCATCGCTACTTCCCACACATTTCCTTGGTTACTCCAACAGAGGATACTCTTGGCGTCATCTTCCGGTGATTGGTGGTCTTGGTTGTCCATCGTTGTCAAGGTGGCATCGCGGTGCGTCGTCACATACTCCTGTGTCTGCAAAGGAATCTGAACACTCAACGGGATGCTTTCGTAGGGAAGTTCAATATCTTCCCAAAACAGCACCATGCCACTAGAGCCGATGACCATCAGTGATAGATTCTGTCCATCGATCGAAAACAAGAACGGATGCAGCATTTCCTCTGTTTCAAGCTCGTCCGGAAGTGACAACGAAATGACTTTGCCGCCTTGTCCGTCCTGCCACAATAGCATCTTGGTCCGCAGAATGAAAACGTAGTACAAGATCCACTGTCGCCCGCTTCGGTGGTGCGCCGATGGGATCGCCGCGCGGCACGGATGAATGTGTTGTGCGTGTTTGTGGATGTCAACACCCGCCCATTCCCTGCGGATTTCCTCACCAATATAGTTGGGTAAGGAATCCACAATCGCGATTGCGCACTCGGGCGTTTCCACAAGTAATCTCGAGTGGTCATCGTCTGCGAACGAAAAAGCGCCACTGTGTAATTGATGGTGGTGATGGGAGGAAGCGGATGTCTCCGATTCCAGACGCTGGCGCTTGCTGAGCGTGAGAAGATCATTCCGCGGTGTCAGTAAACCGTTGCTGGTGTTGCGCTTGGATGGCACTGTCACGAACTTCTTGGCGCGAAACATCTCCGCCAGGCTTTCCCTTCCTACTGCTGCTGTTTGTCCACCTGAATGGTGTTTAAACGTGAGGATATCGACAGTCACCACTCGATTAGGTACGATATGTAGCGGACTTAGCAAATGAATGCGGGTTTAGCTTATGATAAGAATGCATGTCTAGTGACAAGGTATAGCGGATGAAGGTGTGCCACCTGCAGGAGTGAACCATGGCTTGCTCTTTAACCTTTTTTCCCCAGGTGTAGTAGAGGAAGTAGAGTTGTAGTCTATGAAGTAGATACTGTTTTACAGTGCTAGTTTCTACTGGGCTTCTCAATAGCGAAGCATATTGATATGAATTAAAGTATTTACCACCTCACGTCCATCCATTGAGTGTCGCTTCAACACTATTTGCCAAGATAGAAAGAACTGCAGCTTTGAGAAACAGCATAATCAAAGGCACCGAAAAAATCAAACCAACTACAAGGCGTTCTTGGGTTTGAACGTTGTGATAAAATGGCATCAACGAGCAATTGTATTGAAGAGAACACCATTAAAAAGCGGAAAGCCCGGGTTTTGCGGAACGGAAAGCTCGACAAAAGCAAAGCGTATACACCACTGTGAAGACTGGATGGCAAAAGTTCTGCAAAGACAAAAGAATGGCGGAAAAGATTGATGAGGCTGTGCAAGTTTGTTCAAGAATAGCATGTGAGGCATCCATGCTGGTATCTGTCCATGTTTTGCGATTATTGGAAGCTGGCGAAGAACTCCCTTCATTGGATAATAACTTTTTCAAGTGATGCTCATCTGCAATAGCCAACTTGAGCAACAACAGA